>VOMN01006469.1:0-11300 GCA_014899125.1 Orchestia grillus | reverse complement strand
TCCGTCCGTTCTGTCAATGCAGGTCCGGTACCTACGCGAAGAGATTCATTGACTCGTTTGAACATTCTTCGATCATCTGGAACGAGTCCGGCCAAGTCTGCTATCTTTTGCAAGAAGTTATTTCCGTCTCCACTGGGGAGTTATAAATTAAACTTTCCATATGACCTTAGAGCTGGAAGTCCAAAAGTGTCAGATGTGGAGACCTCGCTTGTCCGAAGTAGCCACTCTTCTGTTAGGAAGAGTACGGTACATTCTCCGTCATGCATTCCTTCAGTGTTGCACTGGACAACTACCTCCCAAGTTTCGATACCTCTAAAACAAGGTTTGAAATTTTTTGTTTCCCTAGAAAAAGCCTGTTTTATTCTATATTTGCTGTCCAAGTTTATACCATTCGTTTTGGTTCACTTTTCACACATATGCACTATAAACTAACATTAGCTAGGTACTCAGCCGGTTGGAATGCATGGGTTATGCTTCTATAATGCTAATAAATTTTACTTTTACCGATTCCCGAGACGAGAGTAAAACTAACGCTTGGTACACGGACAAGAACCGACTCGGTACGAGTACGAGTTACGTTAAAAGTGTGCCGTTTCCTCGACGAAAGATTAGTCAAGAGTGCGCAACCTCTAGCATCCAACGCTACCGGCTATCAATGGCAGCAGAACCTAGTACAGAGTAGCACTACAGCTCGGCAGTGTTACATTTTCCGGCGAGCTCTCGCAACTCTTTGTAGGGTAATATTTATAGTTAGATTATTTTTCAGAGATGGAAAGGAGTTTCAATCTAAATTATTGATACATCGTAGGTCTCTGACTTTGTTCATGACTTAATAAATCATAGAACTTCAAAATCAAGGAAATTTAAAAGTGTATCGGAAACCCTTTCAAACCAAATAGGCAGTTCTATTTTTGATCTACAAGGCATTCTCAGCATGGATGCATAGGCAACATCAGATGGAAACACGAGTTCAATCTAAAAGTTAATGCCCATTTCGTTGGCAATGATAACTTACAGGTCTGTCGTGGCATATCCTACATACCGGATGAGCTAACAATGCACAGAGGAAAATATTTCGGTCTCGATTTTTCTCAGGTCAGAGGTTAAATAACCTCTGAAACCTCAGGTCAGAGGTTAAATAAGAACAGTTTTCGAAACTTCACCCTATTTTTCGATTCTGGTTTTAACTGCTCCAGTACGAACCGCTGGGAGCTTTCTGCATTCGCGTCATGAGGTTATATGAAGATCAAGATGTAATATCGTAAACGTACCTGCCACACGTACAGTTCACGATATGGCTACACGAGTTTCCAACGAACTATTCGCTCACAGCTCTAATAAATTATCTTCAAACGGTGCAATTCATTCTTACAAGCATTTCTAACGGAAAAATACACATTCCAAGTTTTGCGTCGATTTCCATGAATCAGAGATAGCATTTATTAGTCAATTATACCAAATATCATTAAAAGGCAAATTTCCAAGTCTATTGATAAAAACGCAGAATTCTTGTTTGAACTTTAAATCTGCCAGATTCATGACTAGTTCTGACTATTTGTAATTTGTGCGTATGAACAATTAGTAGGAAAATTTGAAATTTGAGAAATTTCATTTCAATGCCAAGTTTTAGGGGTTGCACCAGGGAAATACGTTGTCAATATGAATACGAAACTTGCAATTCGCATGTTCAGGCTCGCCCCCGATTTCATAGATTTATTTCTAGAACATCAGTCTTCAGTCAGCCAAACTCAAGCGAGTGGGATAGAGTTTCACCGACACGGTGTTCTGACCGCCATAGCACGCTCGTGCCATTATGCGCGTCCGTCAAAATATTTTCCACACCTTGCACCGAAAAATAAAACGATCACATCAGCCAGAAAAAATGTGTGATCTGTTCAATTGTTCAAACTTTGAAACAACAATTGAAGTCTAAACTCGTGGTGCCGACCTGGTCTAGCAGTAGTGTCCTCTACCATGTGACATGAATAGTGAAATGGTTAGCTTCATCCCGAGGTACGAAATCATTATTGCATCATCTCGAATCTAGATCGAAGATTTCAGGCCTCGCTGCGTGTGTAGCAAGATCCCAAGGTTGAAATATTTGCTCAATTTATTGAACCGGCAACGTAATTTCGTGCTATTCCTGTCCCCAGTTCTCTGGATACCCTAATGCGAGTAGTCCCCCTCACGCCAAGGAGTTGTCATGCAGAATTTAATAAAATTTGCAACAGCTTTGAAATATATAGGATAAATTAGGAGACCCTGAGTTCAACATCAGGATTTTTCAAAATTGACATTCTTATCACTACCTCCGGAATGGGTCATACATGGTACACCCGATCATCTAACCTAACGTAACCAAAGCGCCATCATGTATAAAAATATTAGAGTTTGTCAAATTTGTGTTGATCAATCTAATAAGCTAGTTCTGATAAGAAATTGGACCAATTGAGTAGCCACCTTTGTGAAACATAAATAATTTTTGAATTCACTGTGGAGATATTCGTTGGCATGCAATTTCACCTATGTGGAGAATCGTAGTCCAAGTGTAACCTGAAGACCATTGAAACCCTCTTAAGTCCTTGCCTCCTAGGGCGTAACCCAGTTGAAGAATATCCATTTCGTAGGAATTTTCAATTTCAACATTCACCGCCAACCTCTATTGCGGCACGGTCTACCGGCGTTACCATTAATTTCAACGCGTGGCAACATGTATGAACTGGAGAATTGGCCATTCTATTCAGCGATTTTAATTGCTAATCCGATGAAGTCTTGGAAGGAAACCCATTTCAATATTACATTTTCTGAATTAAATTTTTTTCTGAGGAATCATGAAGTAGAATTTGCAATTTACTTTGCACGATCCATGCGAAGAAAATTTGCTTCTAGCAAATTAACCAAGATTTCTCAATTTAAGTTTAGCTCACTAAAATTCACGCGAACTTCCATATTTTCCTCAAACATTAAAAACAAACTGTTGTAAAAGTTTGGTCACCTCGACTGTCTAATTTCCCCACTAGAAATTCAATGAAATTCTTATTTATTCTGAAGGCAATATTATAACAGTATACAGCCATGAAGTAGATTAAGTGTGCTAGTGAAACTTACAGTAAATGTCTAAGGACTTTCGGCATCCAACATTCACATTGAAACATCTTCAATTGTTGAAAATTAACATTTCCATGAACCACACACCGATAGAAGTTTTGATCAAAGTTACTTCAGGAACTTTTGATTTTTTTTTATTAGAAGAACGATTAAATAGTCCATGTTGCCAGTTCTTTAGTATTTTTTTACGCCTAGTCAGGTAGTTTGTCCTCGTTCTAGAGGAACGAGCAGCTATGATTAGCAGCAGCACAGTAATCTATGAACGGATGTGCTCCCACAAGATCCCCTACAGCAAGTTAAGAAAATAATTAACGAAAGCAGAACAAAGGAAACTGGGAAAGTAGTCACGAAAGGTAGTAGTTGTCGGACTGGCAGCAGCAGAGGTAACCTAGCGGTGGCGCCCTGGGGACGCCACTCCCTACAGCATAGGATATTGACAAAACCTACTTAACCCTATTTTCTATTGCCCTATCCTACGCCCTCAGAGGCAAGTCTACTACAATTGGTTTCAACTCAAAATAGGGTGGGGTGGTTAAGCATGGAGTATAATGTGAAACGATCTTCGAGTTCGGGTTCTATAACTAGAGCAATGCGCGTTTTTGCTTTAGAAACCATGAGATATCTCAAGATTTTTTAGAAGAATCTAAAGATTCTACACGCGTAAACATTATCAAAGCTAAACAAAAATTCACGCGATATATATATATATATAAAACTTTGCGAGAAAAATCCCTACTCTTGTCATGCGTGTCCTCTTGAGCTATTCTGTTCACCCTGTTCAACAGTTTGGGTTAAGGAATTCGTCAGTAGAAGGGAAATGCTCGGACTTTAGCAACCATTTTGAGGACTGCCACTAGTGAAAAACCTGCTAAGAACCGAAAGGACGTTCGCAAAAACATTGTTCCAATATCCGCAAGGACGGACATTAAACGAAATCCAAACGGATCTAACAGAAGGGCCCATTTAGTATAGACTATTGTGGACGGGGAATCGACGCACTGCGTTTACCCCACCCAGTCTTTCCTGCCCAAAGAAACTAAAGGTTTAGAGTAAGACCAGTAAAAACGACGGTGAAGAAGGTGTGGAATTTGAAAAAATGGAAGTCCCCAAGGCCCACCAATAGTCTACGTGACAGAAGTGCCCCCTGGGGAAACTAGTTTTTCCATGTACGATATACATACCAAACTCCCTTAATCCGAGGAGACGTTTGCAAAATTCAAAATCCGAAAATCTCGCGAGAACAGTCTCCTATCTATAACAGCGTGTGGAGACCTGGCATGATCCAACGAAGGTCTCCGTAACGCAGGTCGTAATGTTTAGCAAATTAGCCGAAACCAAGGGGGCTCACATTTATGCGTCTAATGGAAAAAGAAGAGAGGTTGGCTGCTCATGGGGAACCGGAACACGTGCAAATTGCCGTTGCTAATGTTGTGTGCATTTAGGGACTCCATTGGAAACCAATTAACAAAACCTACTTCAGGCTTCAATTAGGCTCTGCACTTACTAGAGTATTCCCAACCCAGTGAAGTAGGAAATTAAATGAAGACTCCAAATTAAATTGGCCAATGAACTCCCCTATACAATCAAAGTCTTTAATACGATCTTGAGCCTCCAGATGATGGGGTTCGCAACCGATATTAAGAAAGGAATTATAGATTTCTCTAGATTTTAGTGGTTTACCACCTGAAGTGGGAAAGAAGGTCTAGAAGATAGTTTGGTTAAAATTTCTGAAAGGCTACGTTCTCAACTGCTGAAAGCAATGAAGTTGCTGGTAATTCAAACCATAGAGGTGGAGATTTAACAGGAATATTTTTTCGTCTGATAAATCCACTGCGAGCAGATCCCAGCTCAAGAGGTCTTCAACTGAATGAATAAATATTGAAACGTTCAATTTCAAAGGATTGTTCAACTTAGTAGGAATGGCAGGTTCTTGGGACAAAATTTCTATCATACTGACACCTAACCACGAAATTACAAGAGCCACGCCTTCGTCGAAGCCTATCAGAGTTTCGTCACATTATAATGAGAATGAGAGGGTAAATTGATTTTGAACAGAGTTGATACAGAGTATTCAACCGACCAAGGTCTTCGCTTCACAGAACTGGGTTACTTCTACAGCATAACCCGAATTTCGAGGCCAGGTAGACTGGTCAGGGAAATTATAATCAGCAAAATAATTCACGACCATACCTCGTAGCAATAGTAATCAAGGTACTAGAATACAAGTGAATGATTAACCTCTGCAAGAAACTAAAGTCAGGGGGCACCTTCTCCGTCAGCACTTCCAATGAGAAGGTAGTTTAGCTTCAGTATTACGAATAGCAACGCGATAGTTATGTGCTTATGTTCTCCAGGGCTGTGCAGCCATGCGCAGCTTACAAGTTGTTCAAATCTTACAATTATAATCATCAGTACGGCCAACTAAGGGCTCGAGCTCGTTACTTATTTAACAAGATCTGTTTCTAACGATTTAGCTACAATCCACACAACGGATTCCTTACTACGAGTTTTAGCCAAACCGGCTCTCTAACCTCTCCCTCATCCAATCTTATTTGCCTACACGCACGAATTTAAAAGCGTGGATGTAAAAGAACTCTAATGCTTAACTATACATTCACAGATCGCAAAAAGGCAATTCCTCTTCAGGAGATTCTCACTACCTCGAGCGTGGTCCTGGACACAGCCCACCATGGCCGCACAAACTGCTGCTTGCTACCCCAGCACTTCTCGATCTAAAGTGTGATGAAGGTTAAGTCCTCTGAAGGACGTAAGGTTGTTTGTTAATATTGTCGGAGGGAACGATAAAATCCCATTTAAATTATTTCATTATTTTTGCGAACTGTATTTTTATATTACTGGTAAGTTTAAATTTTCTGAGATTATTTTCTAATTTGTAATTTCTTCATAGTTCCGTATTCAAAGAAATATTCACTGCCATTTGGAATAAAGAATGATAGTGTTTAACAAATCTCATTTCTGAAGTATTTTTGCAGTATACAAAGAAAACAAATTGGGCTAAAAATATCAAGAGGGACAAGCAAAATTAATTTTTTTTAGCTACAACACATTTCTGCATTCTAAGGGTAATATAAAATGTGTATTTTAGACTTTTGGACGATGTTTGGAGAATTTACTGGACTCTTAACACGATTTACAGAATTATATACAGTAAATATGGAAAGTAAAATTTGATAATATAATTTAATTATGATGTCATCATATATCCAGCATATTTTCTCTATTCTCTATAAAAAGTAGTATTAATAGTAGTTGTAGTCGTAATTGTTTTAGTAGTATAGACAGCAGGGCTAAATTGACTGACTATATCGCACCAAAAAAGAAGGGACCATTCAGTACGGACTGTGAAGAATGGGGAATCCCTGCGCGAGATGTGTTCCTACACACGATCCCCTGTGCATAGAAACAGCAACTTAAGAAAGAGGGAGAAGAAAGGACGAAGAAGAGATAGCGAAGAAGGTGTGGAAGATGAAGGAAGTGAAGTGGGCACGACATACAGAAGTCCTGAAGGCCTGTCTGAAGCTGAGGTAACATAACAATGTCCTCCTGAGGTCGCCAGTCCCCATCGCATACGATAGACAAACCTAAGAAATCTACCGCTTTGCGTGTCCCATGCCCCTGAAAGGCTCTTCTGTATAAGCTGATAATCATTACACGTAAGGCTAATATTGAGAACAGAAGGGGAAACATCTCAATTTCGTTGCACACTCAAATTAGACTGGGGATAATTCAAAAGCACCAGGCTTCAACGTGTCTAACGTCCTCTTCAGTGAAGAATATTAACAACTAGTAAGTAGCTCCGAAGGCCGACTCGACTCTCGCCACGGCCAATTTCATGCACTTCTTACTGCTAAAATACGGAGTGATCAAACATGAAGAGTAGGATATTGTTCAGTTTTGAATTTAACACTAAGAAAACAACTTTGCGCGTTTGAGGGCCCCAAAGCTGTCTAGCCTTTTCTTTGTTGAGACTCGGGATACTTTCTTTTTCAGATAAATTTTATCCTATGAGAGACTTTGTTTTGTGGGTGACTGCATATTCCTGTGGCGAACTAAGATTCGCTCTCAATCATCATCAAGTCGAGCCGGACATTGATAATCGCAATCATTCGTCCGCCATTAAAGAATCAATCGATTACGAGTGGTAAGTTGGGAAATGATGAGTAGGTCACACGTGTCACGATAACTTCCCACTCACGACCCACGAAATGAGGTGTGGTGACTGCTAACGAGGTGTGGTGACTGCTAATGAGGTATAGTGACTGAAGGACGAGCGGCGTCGACTCTGTCTCATGTTCAGCTGTTCATAAAACTTTCTTTGTTCTGTTTTCAGTGCTACTGGTTTGGTGGCTAAAATTAAATCATAAGATTGTGAAACTTATACACGAGTCCACAAAGAATGGACTCACTTTTTGTTTCATAAGTAAGCAATTCAAAGTAAAAAAACTCGCACATGTGCGCAAATTACCACCAAAGACTACCAACCCACGACTAATTTAATGTTCACACTACACTTCTAAATGAAATTGATCGGTATAAGTTTTATTTTGGGATTATTGAAGTACAAATAGTGAATTCATTTTCCCGGACCCCTCCGTAAAATTCTCAAATCATCTTTGGGATATCAAAAGATTGAAAAAATAAAATTCAAACATATGTTAGTAGATAATACACTTCGCTTTGTTACTTCATAACTAGTAGTTTCGATTTTCTCTGACAGTTATCTGCCACTCTGAACGCCCCAAGCAATTCATGCGCTCATGAGGAGCTGGCAGACTAGAACGTTCTAGTTTGATCAGCTGGAAGTTCATTGGGTGGTAATTCTCGTTGATTCCTTTATTAAAGCAGGAAATATTTTCTCTAAAATTGCAAGCCTAGGCAGATATGTTTTCAAGTATCATCTTTCATTTTCCTCTTATCATGGACCTCTAGTCTTCCTGTTATCGTGAGTCGTTAGTAGAGTGAACATCATGAATGACACTCTAGACATGTACATCATCAGGATCTCAGAATCTGAAAATAGGTCTCTTACTAAACTAGTAACCTAGTAAAGCTAGTAAACCAGCAAAAGTAGTGATACTAATAAAACTAATAATATTGGTAAATTAGTAATACTGGTAATACTAGTAATACTAGTAATACTAATAATCCTAGTAATCCTAGTAATCCTTGTAATACTAGTTATCCTAGTGTTACTTGTAATACTATTAATACTAGTAATAATAGTAAACTAGCAAAACTAGTAAAACTCATAGTCCAGTAGAACTAGTAATGAAATAAAATTAGTAATCTAGTCAAACTAGTAATCTAATCAACTAGTAAGCTTGTAATACTAGTGTAATACAGTTACACTAGTAACTAGTGTAATCCAGTAACACTAGTAATCTAGTAAAACTAGTAATCTAGCAAAACTAGTAATCTAGCAAAACTAGTAATCTATTAAATATAGTAATCTATTAAAACTAGTGATCTAGTAAAACTTGTAATCTAGTAAAACTTGTAATCTAGTAAAACTAGTAATCTAGTAAAACTAGGAATCTAGCTAATCTAGAAAAACATCATGCATTGCCGGCATGATGAATCTCCAAGCAACGCGTAGTGTTTTTCACCAAAAAAATATAATTACAATTCACAAAATCGATGGCTTTGCTACCACTTTGTAAGCCACAGAAACATTCCAAGCCAAAGCTCATTATTAATCGAACAACACGAATCACGTCAGTTGGAAGCAGTGCATGTAGAGAAAGTACATCAATAGAAGGTTTTCTCAGACCCACTTCCGATAGAATTTTATAGACAAAAATTGTTCCAGGATAGTTTTTCCCATACATGAGCACCAACAGTTACAGTGTTCGCATCGTATACCCAACTCTGGGGACCCTGTTTGTCAAAGTCGATGGGCACAGACTGTAGCCATGACTTAACCTCCGAAATCAGTGTTTCATCGTCCAGAAATGTTCCGTTTAACAGCGACTTTATATTTGGAAACAGGTAGAAAGACAAATAGTGCCAGGGAGAGAGAATAAGATGGGAGTGGAAATATTTCATAACGTCATGAATGCATTTCCGTCTTGATAATTTGCGAATTGTCAAATGAGCGCAATAAATGCAGGATATAGACTGTTCCGGAATACATGGCGCATTTTATGAGATTACCTATCGTGATGGACGCAGCAGTGAAGTTATCAACTTAATGCAAATGATTGTCGTACCCACAATTGCACAGAATTTTAAAGGTGATACATTAGCGATTTTTGATTATATCGATCATTTACTGTCGGAAATAGTCAATTCAAGCGTACAGAGAAATTTATTTTATGTAGACAAAATTCTACAATTACATACAGTCTTGTTCATTTTACTCAGGTAAAGCATTGGCTTCATTTACTAAGTTATTACAAAAAAAGGCCGATGTAAGAGTTGTGCTTGGCAAAACCATTTTAACATAGTATTCTCATTATACTTTGTGTGCATTTTTGACGTACCAGATATTTAATGAGTGCTCTAACAATTATCGACTAATTTCAGACAGGAAACATTCTTGAAGCATATAATCCCAAATTATGTCAATAAGAAAAAAAGAGCTTGCCGTACTTTTCTTGTATGAGGTCTAGTTTGGGCAAATTGCTGCCATTATGAAAAGAGTATTAGGTGAAGGGACTACAATTACATCAAGTGATCGGTTAGTGCGAAGATGGTTACAGAAATTTCCTAATGGTGATGAGAGCATTGAAGATGAAAGAGGTAGAGGACAACCATCCAGTCTAGACAATGAAAATCTGAAAAGAATCGTTGTGCGAAAATTGCGACCAAGTGTCAGAGGCTTGGTGTCACTACTGCGACAGTCTCACGCCATTTGCAGACGACGCAATTGATGAGTGGGCGTGGCTTAATTTTGCTCCAAGATAATGCGCCGTCACATGTTGCAAGAAAGACATTGTCGAAACCCAGGGACTTGGGATACAAGACTTTACAACATCTTCCATATTCTCCTAATCTTTCACCTACTGACTACTACTTTTTAAGCTCATAACTTAAAAACACATTTTTGAACGTAAAAACTCGCAGCCCAAAACATGAGGTGGAATCGGCTTTTAAAGGTTATATTGTATTGCAGCCAATAATTTTTCATCAATGAAAAATAAACAGTCTCGTTGATAGGTGGCAGAGACACATAGATATTCAGGGCTCGTATTTCGAGTTATTAAAGAGTTTTTACTGTTAATTTACCGTAATGAACCTCGTGTGTAAAATCAGTCATCATTTTTGTTACAACCATACTTGTCACAAAATTTACACAAGTTGTTTTACGTATCCATCCTGAATTTTAAACTTTAACTCGTAGACTTTGAAAGGAAGATCTAGTGAGATAAACCAGCAATAATTTGTCAGCATTACTTTTTACTCCATTTATCAGATGCAGTTTCTCCAACGATTATATATCTTTGTGAAATCGCTCACTACGCTCATAAATCGCAGCACAATTCGGCAAGAAGAAATCTACAGTACATGCATTATGAGTGAAGGTGGTCAATGTTTTAATAATGAGCACTGCCGAGAACAGCAGTGGGCTCTCGAGTCAAAGGTTGCAGACTCTGAATATTGATTAGATTTATCTTTAAAGGGAATCTTCTTTCCCCAAGGTATACTGACAATTAGGGATAAAAGTACGATATCTATACCGTTCCTCGGTTGAACCTAATGAATCCTCCAATCACACTTGAAATGCCACAACAAGAAGTGCCAATAGAATACCTCTTCACTTCGCCGTGGGACCTCAACTAGTTGAATATGAGTAAAATAAATAAACAGTGGATAAAAATATTGGTTGGACTTATAATGATGTTTGTTCCGCAGATCCCCAAAAAATTATTCACAATATCAGCTCATTTGCTTTAAAATATACTGAAACATATAAGAGGTCATCAAAGCTCTGGAGAAATGGAACTCAATATCAATGTGCACCTTGTGTGTCTATTATTTTCTCGATTCGTTCCCCTGGAAACTCATTCTGCGTGAGAGTGCAAAAGCTCGGACAAAAGAAGTAAAAAGTCCACCTGAAGCTTTTAATTTCTATTCGTAATGAACCCAGGACGTCACCTGTTTCTCTCCATAAATATTAATATAATACATAGACTAGTTTGTTGGTCGGTTGGTCACTCCGGCCCCCGTTC
>VOMN01006458.1:0-11412 GCA_014899125.1 Orchestia grillus | reverse complement strand
AGAATTTTTAATGATGGAAGAACTCCTAATAAGAAGTGCATAACAGCAATGGTCTCTAGATATAAGGAAACCGGTTCAACAGCAGACTTGCCACGCAGTGATCGACCGATATCCGTTCGAACAAATGTTTTGATTTTTTTCTTTGAGATATTTAGAGGAAAAGTATACAGTGAAAACCCCAATACTCTACAGGAACTAAAATTCAAAATAATCCCAGAAATTAACAGGATAACTCCGGAGGTGTTGAGTAAAGTGATGGACAACGTCACTTAAAGAGTACATTCATGTTTGAATAACAACGCACGGTGTTTGAAGGATATTATCTTCCATACTTAATAATTCATTAAACTTTAAGGTTTTCTCTACTGTTTGCAATGATTTCCATCTTTATAACTTTTGTAGTTTCGTTATTAATATTTCTTAAAGGGATGTAACTTATGCGCCACCCGTTAGTAGAGCAGGTCTCCACTTTTCGTGACGTCTCTAGCCCTAAGATTTGACAGCACCGTCACGCAGCCCACAAGAGTACAGCTAATTGAGGAGTGAGCGAATTTCGTGCTAAATTTCATCAACAAAACAACGGGGGAGAAATAGATCGATTCATAGCCAGTCATCAAGGCTGAGGACTGCTAGCTGGGAAACCTTGATATGGTGTGCACTCAGATCACTCTCTTGAATATCTTGAAGTTGTTTGGGCCTCTATGCCCTGGCCACACTGGAGTGCCGCCTCTTTGTGCGCATGCTGTCCCTTCGCATATCCGCAAGCTGTTGAATGATACCGTTTCCCTCTGCCGTCTGATGGTAGTGAGGCAAGGGAGGCCTATCGGGGATAGTTTGTAGAAAGTTATCCAGCTTCTTTTTGAAGACGTCCAGGGAACCATCGCACTCTCTCAGATCTCTGGGGAGAGAGTTGAAGAGTCTGGGTCCCATTACGGAAAAGGACTGTTCATGTCTAGTCCGAACGCTGCCAGCCGCCCTCACTAACCGACATTTATTTTACTATTAATGTTAAGTATTTCAACATGAACAATACTACAAGGCCTTTGCTTGGCTGGAACCCGGGTGGCATTACTCCAACAGCTGATTTCTTTTAGTCAACAATTTATTTTCAATATTAAACAAAAAAAAAGCTTAGATAATTAAAACAGAAGAAGGGCAATATCAATCACAAGCACAACCTAACACACAAATGCTGTTTTTTTCAAAAGAATTCAGAGGGTTACAGCTAAACAGCCTTGTCGGTATTGAGTACAAACTTTTCAACACAAACTCTTTTTCGCCATGAAATATCCTTCAAGTGTATGAAAGTTCATTCTTTTTGACATGAAATATCCTTCAAGTATATGAGAGTTAACTTTTTTTGCTATGAAATATCCTTCAACTATAGGAGAGTGAACTTTTTGCTCTGAAATATCCTTCAAGTATATGAGACTCAACTTTTTGCTCTGAAATATCCTTCAAGTATATGAGACTCAACTTTTTGCTCTGAAATATCCTTCGAGTATATGAGACTCAACTTTTTGCTCTGAAATATCCTTCAAGTATACGAGACTCAACTTTTTACTCTGAAATATCCTTCGAGTATATGAGACTCAACTTTTTGCTCTGAAATATCCTTCAAGTATATGAAACTCAACTTTTTACTCTGAAATATCCTTCGAGTATATGAGACTCAACTTTTTTCTCGGAAATATCCTTCAAGTATAAGAGAGCTTACTGTGGTTGCTAAGTAACATGTTCCAAATACACGAGAATTGGCAGTTTTCCTACGCCTAAGAGCGGCGGACTCTGGACCTGAGAGCGAGGCCCCCGACCGCACGCATTAGCGCTGCCGATACAGCCGACTCCAGCTCAGGTGGAGATGTGGAGCAGTGATCGCAATCTGGCCTCTATTTCGGGGACTAGTGAGGCGTGTGTTGGGATGCACACACCTGCTGCACAACTGGTGTTCCAACACGCACACACACACACACTGCACAACTGGTGTTCCAACACGCACACACACACACACACGCTGCACAACTGGTGTTCCAACACACACACATACACGCCCGCTGCACAACTGGTGTTCCAACACACACACATACACACCCGCTGCACAACTGGTGTTCCAACACACAACACACACCCGCTGCACAACTGGTGTTCCAACACGCACACACACACACACACAAGATTGTGAGGAAACGAAATTGAGAAGAAACCAGATTGCGAGGAAACAAGATGACGAGGAAACAAGATGACGAGGAATCAAGACTGTGAGCAAACAAGGTTGTGAAGGAACAAGATTGTGAGGGAACAAGATCGTGAGGGAACAAGATCGCGAGGGAACAAGTCTCGTATTCGTGTAGTGCTGCACGTACATATGTATGCGTGTCTCAGTAAAGGTGTTAAAATATTGCAACGCGGATTAAGGACTTGGCTGATGGAGCCAGGGTACGATTAGAAAATTATAAATATTTGTGAACATAAAGAGCATTCTCTACATGCCTTTAATTTATTTTACTTATAAAGCAACGTTACACATCCACTTACAGAGCTCCCTACACATCCTGAATGGAGACTTACAGAGCTCCCTACACATCCTGAATGGAGACTTACAGAGCTCCCTACACATCCTAAATGGAGACTTACAGAGCTCCCTACACATCTGAAGAAAGTCTCGTAACACACCACTAAACATCCTGTATACAGCAGAAACACACAATAGAAGCCCCCTCGCACCTCAGATTTATAATACATGTGGTGCAGCCGTACACATAATAAACAGAGAATTATAGAGCATCCTAATTGGACCCAGCCCCTGCACTCCGCTAATTTATGGCCGGCACGACAGGGCAGTCGAGCACTCACAGATCATATCCTGCAGGATCAGTTCACAGCCGCAAAAACTGGCCGAAAATGTGACGCACGTTAGCCTTGCACTATGCTTTGTGCACTAGCACAAGCATGTAAACTAGTCCTAGCCCTCAAACTAGCACTAACACTAGCACTATCATTAGTATTAATATTAGCATAACTCGCTCTTAACGCTAGCAACGAAAGGCTTACGGCGCACTGTGGTGAACACAATCGTCACACAGCACTCGAGTACACACAGTCGTCACACAGCACTCGAGTACACACAGTCGACGCGCAATACACTAGCATTCCCAGTCGCCACACATTAACTAGCACACACAGTCGTGTACAGAACACTGACACTAATACAAATAAACAATCCGCACACAAGCTTGCAGCCTACGAATATAGCGGGAAAATTCGCACACTTAACTCAATAATTACCCCTTTTTAGAACTCGTTACCCTTTAGTGAATGTAGTTTAGTCACAAGTTCTAATTGTTTTGCTCAAAACTTGGGTGAATACCTACACAAGTGCGTAAAATAAGCTTCCCGTAGAATAAAATTAGTCACCTTCCGTTTTTCGAGCTCCACTTATTTACTATGTTAATCAATCGGTTTTCAAAGCTGGGAACAAAGTTTAGGTTACGTGCAAGTACTGAACAGGTATCAGTCTTTGTTCAGAGCTAGCAAGGTATAGACTTGTTTCTTATTTGCTGTACAACGATGGGACAAAAGCAGGACGCATTGGAATTGCAAAACTGAACTATCACATTTGGTCGGGATAAGGGACAGTCAATGAAGGAAGTACAAGAATTGTTGTCTTAAAAGCCGCACTGTTTTGTACGTCTCCCAACAATGGAAACAATTTGGTACACACGGCACTTCAAAGCAAAATTGTGGTCGGAAAAAATTTCAACCGAAAGGTACCGCTGCTCTGTGTCCCGAATTGTTGATCGGAATCGCCTCACATCATGAATGAAACTACTAATAAATGTCAATGATGGCGTTTTTCTTGATGTTTTTGAACGAACTCTTCGTGAGGAACTCCATGTGAGCAGCGTGGCTCGTAAGCAGCAGATGTTAATTCTTGTTTACAAGACCACTTCTTTAAACTTGGCCAAAGCACACGCTCATTGAACTGGAGAGGGGTAGAGCAGTGTTATGTGCTCAGATGGGTCACGATTTTGTCAGTGTATAGCAATGATGCCCACCATCGTGTTCATCGAAGACCTCATGAAGCCTTTAACGAGGCCTGTGCGCAAGGGGCGATACAAGGAGGAATAGAGTGTGCCATATACTGGGAATGATTCAACTACACAGAAGTGAGTCCTTTAGTTGAGGAATTCGTCAAACTGAACCAGCATGGCTACATTGAGTTGCCAGATGAAAAAGTTCTACACAATACCTGAATGAACGGCAGTTGCTTTGCTTATCTTCCAGGATGATATCTGCAGGGTGCATCGGATTAGAATTGTCATTAATTGTTATGACAGTCATTCAGAATATGACAGGCATTTAGATTGGCCAGCTAAGTTCCCAGGCACGACTTCGATAGAATATTTGTAAAAATATTCATTGTCTTTTCCAAAGCGGCGGCACCCCAGTGTGGCCAGGGCGTAAAGGCCCAAACATTTTCAAGATATTCAAGATATACCTATGACAACAAGTTGACGTCGAGAATATCGTCCACGTACTGTAGGCGCACTACAAGATCATTTGATGTAAAAGGGGTTTAAAATCGACCAAGTGTACATTAGGACTCTTGTTGACTCGATGCCGCGCAAAATTGCTGCCTCTATTCGTGCTCGTGGACCCTACGTCAAATTAGTAATAGGTGACTAATTTTTTGTCCGGGAGCTTATGAACGATCGTTCATTTAAAAAATAGGTTCGTCGTTCTTAGAGTTGAAGTCCTGCATGTCCCTGATGAAATTTCGAGCGACGAAACCCAGCTGAACCTTTTCTGCCGTTTCATGTATAATGATCTATAACTTTGCCCTCCAAACCGTAGATACCGCGGGGCGGATTGTTAGATTTCGACATGGCGGCGAAAAATATAGACTAGAAACACAGCTCGGCTTGATAAATTCCAGGCTAACTCAGCGTTATAGGGCGTTCGGGTGCAGCCCCAAGCTGACTCAGCGTTATAGAGCGTCCGGGCGCAGCACCAGGCAGGCCACACGGGCGGGACGGAGCAGGGTGGGAGCAGTTCCGACCGCTGGACTGGGTACAGTACCCGGAATGTGGCTGCGTGACGCACCGCAGCGATAACGAAACTCGTCTCTGACGACATGACGCACTATGATGAGTCTTCGCGTCGGCCTACCCCGCGCTAGTGATTGCGTGCTTGCCCCTAGTTAGGAGGAGGAGCAGGATTCGATACCCACGGCGGAGTGCTCCCCTTGAGAGAGGAAGATTAACCTGTTGACGGTCACTGCCCAGGCGGCCGGTGTTACATTCACGCGGTCTGTGTAATCGACAGCGGCCGTGTGAATGCAACAACCACGGGGACATGATATGATGTCAATACCCGTTGATTGAGCACGATGTGCCTAACTAAAACTGCGGCACGTCGGTGTGGCCTGGGACAGAACCCCCGAACTACTTTCGAGTACAGGTATGACTTCGGCCTTCGGGGATTTTTTAATAAAGGTGTGAAAGTGGGCAAGGTCGAGCGTTGCAGGGGCATTACACAGGCCGTGTACGTGTCCTGTGTGCGTTGGTGTGTGGATGTCACTGGAGTAGGTCAGCAGTCCAGAAAGAAATGTATCGGCGTCAGCACGCAACTGCAGCCGCACCTGCATTGTTAACTGCAGCATCTGCATTGCTAACTGCAGCACCTGCATTGCTAACTGCAGCCGCACCTGCATCGCTAACTGCAGCACTAGCATTGCTAGCTGCAGCATCTGCATTGCTAACTGCAGCACCTGCATTGCTAACTGCAGCACCTGCATTGCTAACTGCAACACCTGCATTAACTGCAGCAGCACCCCAACATCAACATCCCCCAGCAGACCTCTCTCCCTGAAGGCCAAAGTTCGTCTCGTTGCACCGGCGGCCGCAGACGTCCGCCCGCAACCGAATTTCAGACGCAAAAAATGTGTGGGACGTCAGCGGGAGTTTTACCTCGACATGGTGAGCCCGCGGTGACGAGCTCTGGGGCGACATCGCCTGCAGGGCTGGAAAACGGGCTGGCTCGAATTGCGTGCCATATGTTCCGAGCCTCTCATGCTACAATTGTGCCGAGGTTTGTGTGTAAATGGAGTTTGAGTTTTGCGAGCTCGTGAGGTAGGGAGGCGTGTGTTTTAGGGTGGGCCAGAAATGGTGGACGGTTCTTTTGAAGAGTGGGTGCATGCAGGACACGCGAAGTCGCGTGTGCTCCTAGGTTGTTCGTAAGAACAATTCTGACGCGTCCTGTGTGGGCTGAATTACTTGAATGTGTCGAGTTAAGGTTCGCCATTCGATGAATTTGGTAATAGTGGGTCAATAGTTAATGACATTTGCAAAATATAAAAAACATATTTGCATTGACACGACCGACCAATAAATAATGAATATTATTTTGAATTGATGATGAACAAACAATTCTTGAGAAGAATACAAATTAAAGAACAATCTATGCGAATTACATGCCACAAAAAAAATCGAACCATATCGCTGAGTTTGAGAGGTCACTTCATACCACTCACAAAAAAATATATAAATGCAGCTCTTGACCTACGAGAGCGGTAAATGAAACAAAGCTAATCCCCCTGCGCATCATACGCACGTCACGGGAAACCACCACACAAGAGTTCAAGAGAAAACATGTGGAACGCGAAATGCACTTAGCAGGCCGCTGCTCGAAGGCTCTATTGCTCATAATAGACCAGGAGAATTATCAAAAAAAGAGGCTAATCACATCAAAACGCATGAATAGTGCGAACGGATTCCTAATCCCACCACACTTCAATTGCATGCCCAAAAGTAGGAGTCAGAATTTTTAACACTGGTGAACATGCGGCATAGCTGAGAGAAACAAATAAATATCACAACAAAAATGCTACTGAACCTCTGCAATCGCATTACATCGCTATATTCCAAACGCTTCTGTACTGGGGAATTGCTTCACTGCACTTTGGAAATTTAATTCCCTCGAAATATACCGAGCAATCACACAATTCGTGCCAGGTGCTGAGAGTGTCGTGGGAGGCGCTCCGGTATTTAACTCGTTCCAGTCCAGTCAGTCAGACATGGTTTCGGCATTTGCTGCTCCCTGGCTTATAATGCTAACACCTTCATTGTTCACATCCATTTTGCTAGATCCCTGTTTCGTGCAATCGCTAATCCTCACGGTGACTGCGGCGGCTGTGGGCTCTATTCGGGCTGTACTAATTTCACTTTTCGCTGGCGTGCGACAACTTGATGAAGTACTCCTTTAATTATGCTGTTACTGTCACAGGAAGTGCTAGTGGATGCTTCTCTCGATGCACGATGACGGGCACATTAGAGGCGATCTAGAGAGGCTGCTGCGTTGTTGTGCAAATTTAGTATGGTGACAATTTCTTCGGACAATTCTAAGCACGCGGTGAGAATACTCACAAATCTTTTCGGGTTTGAATGTACATGTGTGGCTAGGCCGCCCCGAGGCCTTTCTCAGTTTATTCCGTTGATGGTTGAGTGTTTCTCGACATTAGACATTCCTTAGATCTTAGGAATTTGCTGTCCCTCGTAAATTGCTTCTATGGTTCAGAAGAGTAACTCTGGCAATGCAAACTGTTCGCTTTGCGTTGGTGTGTTGAGTAAAATTTTGCCCATGTTGCTTTGTGGGCCAAGCTCAAAAAATTTCCCTCGTTTCGCTCATGGCCAAGTCAATTTCAGCCCGAGCCAAGCGGCCCGTGGCCAGGCCCCAAGTCCTGCCCGGACCTGCCTCGCGAGGCATCCAGCCCCGAGCTTCTATCCAGTCCTCAGAATTAACACATGATGTCAGTAGACCTTCAAACGGTCACCCTGTACTCTCATTCGCCAACTACTCTGTCCCAACTTCAACTGTACGCCCTTGGCTTGTCAATCTACACCAATCGTCATCACTCAACACGTGAGGCCACTCTCAACACTTCAATAAATTTTGATAACATATTCCGAACGCTACAATTGCGTCCCATGACAACAAAGTCCCTTTATTAATTCCAACAGAGGAACGAGAGGCATACATACAGTACATCGTTGGGTTTTCAATACCTTATAACTACTGACGCGTGAGTGATGGAAGGCTTAAGCTTCCTTTGCCAAGGGAAGCACTCCGTGGTTCCGTGAAAATCAGTTGCCTGCGCCGGGAGTCGAGCCCTTGCTTCCCAGCTACGAGCCTATCACGGTAACCAGTGTGCGATGGAGCCCACGCAGCCCAGTCTACCTAACCCAGTCCTCCTCATCGACCCAGTGTTAAAGTGCAAAAGCCTCAAATTTCCCAATAAAAGGGTCACCCAGTTGCCGTCCACCAAGTGTTGTCCAAGATGTCTGTTGTTGTGAAGTTAACTTTGAAATTTTTCACTGTCGAAGTTTTCTGTAGGGCAGAATATTCAAATTCCATGGCGAGAACGAATTAAAGAGTTTCTTAACTCTACGAGAAAATAAAAAGAGCATTCCCGTAGTGCGTGAGAAAATCATAATAGTTCATATTTTCGTTACACACATTCTCCTGCGTTCTGGTTGTGTGCTGAATTGCGTAGTTCAGCCACAAACGGACTCGGGCAGAAACTTCCGTCCGGTTTTTTGAAAACATCCGCTCTTCCTGCACCGAACCAGTCGTCCGGCTGTCCGGCCTCGTCCACGCGTTGTACGCAGCGACATGGATGTATTGAAGCACCAAGCGCGGTGTACATTTCCTATGTTAAGCCGGTGGGTCACGGAGGGGCAAGGCGCGTAGTACGATCTTGATGCGTCTTTTATTTGCGTGTGCGAGTGTGTACGTGAGTGTGCGTGTGTATTCGCGTTTACATGTGTGTATGTGCCTGTGTGTTGAGTGGTTCCAAATCCTGAAGACGGATGTGAGTGAGCACAAGAGAAATAATGGTGAGAACGTACACGCACAGTGAAATAATTCTAAATATTAGGTTGGCGGTGTGGTTTTGGCGGTTGTCTGCTTACAGCCTCGGCGTCAAGTGCACAGCCGTGAGAGCGCCTCGCGCTGTGGGCGCATGGAGGAGGAACTCGAGCTTTGACTCTACTGTAGTTATATTTAATGGTTTATTATTATATTTACTAGTTCTACATGTATATTAATATAGCTTTAATGGTTCAGTGCACATAGTTTACAGTGGAGAATGCTAAGCACACGTCACATCGTACATGGTAAACTTTCGTATATTTCGCCCCGAAATTTTTCCATCATAGTGTACGTACACGTACGCATGCAAACCTTCCCAGAAGAAATTATTTAATCCATCCTTGAGAAGAACATGCGCTGTGTCACGTGTACATGCGGGGTGTCTCGAGAAAGAAAGGGCTGCAACCATTGAATTAATGGGATCAATCAATGGGCTGCAACCATTGGATTAATGGGATCAATCAATGGGTTGCGACAATGGGATCAGTGAGATCAATCATTGGGCTGCAACAATGGGATCAATGAGATCAATCAATGGGCGGCGACAATGGGATTAATGGGATCAATCAATAGGCTGCGACAATGGGATCAATGAGATCAATCAATGGACTGCAACCATGGGATCAATGAGATCAATGAATGGACTGCAACCATGGGATTAATGGGATCAATCAATGGAGTGTAACCATGGGATTAATGGGATCAATCAATGGGCTGCGGCAAACCACTAACTATGACTAAGGACGTTGAAGTTTTCCGTAATTCATGTCCAAAAATACCTGTACGTTTTCTAATGAACACTGAATGAGCGACTGAACTGTGCTACACTTTTTACGACACTGTATGTAGGCATTTGACGACACCTTATATCTACAGATATCTTAGACGCGCTGTATATACAGACATCTTACGACGCACAGTATATACATACACATTTGACGACACCCTATGTACCCAGAAATAATGAAATGATATCGTTGATGGACTCAAATGATATAGTCTCATTGATTACTATGATATAAGCACATAGAATAAATGATGAAGTCTCATTATCTGCAACCAACGTCCCCACGCCGTCAAAAATGAGGGTAAATCTCACGAGTCGACCGCCTTCTCTGACACCGTCTCGCTGGTTAGGAATACGAACCCGAGAATCTGGACCCAAGAATTTTCTCTTAATTCCTTCAGTGCTTGAAAAACGTTACTCAAAAATATGTGTAAATACATATGAATATGATTAGCTTATTGTTATATAGCATAAACGATGGAGTCTCACCTAATAAAATGATATAACCTCAGTGGCTGGAACGATGTGCTGTAGAAACAAAATAAAATTCGAATCAAACTTCATCTGGGATAGGTATAGGTTTTCATCCGTCGATTCATGATTTCCTATCACTTCTGAGCACTCATACTTTAATCAGCCACTCAGCCTTGCACGTTTTACAACGAAATGAGACAAAAATATCTTGGAATCCCATGAATTGAATTTGGCCACCCTTGGATAGGCCACACTTGTGTGCCACCCCTTCGAGGTTGCTACAAGAAGCGTCCCTCGTTTCTTAATGACAGCAATTTCACTAAAAGACCACATTCGGTACACTAGAAGAGGCTTTCAAGTTCTCTCGCTACAGAACCCTCATTATTTCCACCACCAACCTCTACGCGAATGCACGCGGAGAAGCTTCATGAAAGAAAAAGCGGCCAGCGTACATGACGGTATGGAACCCCCGCATGAGCATGAGGCCGTTACGAGTGCATTCATACATGCAGACGAGCGGGCTCGTCACGACCATGTCACCAAGGCGACTTTTTACGAAGCGCCGTTACCTAAAACGGACCAGAGTTCGCGGCCTTCGCGTGCTGCGCGCGCTACAGAACGCAGCGAGCGTCCCGAGCTGAGGGCGGATAAACGGCGGCTTCCGTCTCTCTCTCGGGCCTGTTCCATTTTGGAAACGCGCTGAGGTAAACGCTCGTTTTAAAGGTAATTGACTGGACGTGCGAGCTTAGGTAGAGGCTTGCAAAGGGAGCCAGTCGAAGAAGGGATCCAAATTCCAGCGAATATTTTCGCAAATTCCAGCGAATATTGAGCGAATATTTACCAGAATGGACCTTCATTTTGCAAGGAAAAAAGTTCACTGGACGTGCGATTTTTGGCTGCACGAACTGCAAGCGTGAGCTACAAGGAGCAGAATTCTACCACCGCACTCGAAAATTTGCTAAAATGAAGCTCTATTTTCAAAAATAGGGAAAAGGTCACTGGACGTGCTGGCTCATGTAGGGAAGCGAGCCTGAGCTACCAGACGACGAAATTTGCGAGTATGCTCGGAAACTCCTTGTAATGAACGTGAATTTAGGAAAAAAGTTCACTGGATACGCGAGGTGACGCAGGAGACGAGGACGGAACCTCGGGAGTTTGTTGCTCTGCTATGAGGTTTGTAGGGCGGGCAGTTATTTTGCGTGATAGTTTTACAGCGCTGGGTG
>VOMN01006456.1:0-14275 GCA_014899125.1 Orchestia grillus | reverse complement strand
GTTCACACACCTGAGGGGAAAAAACGTTCACACACCTGAGGGAAAGGACGTTCACACACCTGAGGGGAAAGGAAATTCACACACTTTAGGGGAAAGGACATTCACACACTTGAGGGGAAAGGGCATTCACACACCTGAGGGAAAGGACGTTCACACACCTGAGGGAAAAGGACGTTCACACACCTGAGGGGGAGGGATGAGGTAGAGTGGCATGGAGGGGCGGGGTGGAGGACAGCGTGGAGTGGAGGTGTAGGGTGCTGGTCGAGGTGCCCCTCCGTAGTGCTGTACGCCGCAGTCTCGAGGCAGTAGTCGCGTCTACCAGAGCTTTGTACCACACCTGGTGAGAAAAAAAAAACCATCGTTGTAGCGGTGATTTGGCGTGCATTACATCTCGCCCTGTGCCCCACCTTGAGATACGGCGTTGTGCACTAGATTTCTAGCGTTGCATTATTCTCCACAATGAAAAGAGTATCCAGATTCGTTCAAGTTCAGTAAGCACTGCGAAGGTGCAGTTTGAGTACATTGTCTGCAATGTTATTTGAATGCAGGGAAAATGACCCACAGGTGGGTCACTTCACTAAAATTGTGTTAAATTAGGGTGCTGAATAGACGTTTCAGAACACCTGGAGCATCTCACTTAAATTAATAGGGTAAACTGAACTAAACTTGAGGTGTACATTCACACAGCGGCAGTGCACATCAAGTGCTGCTCAGTTAGGCGTTTTAATTCAAGAAATATTGTTGGTAATACTTCAGACGCACCTATATTACCCGGGGTGTTGCACATACTCGAATTTACCTTAAATGTTCATTTGTATTTTGATATTTGAAGGCATGATTTTCATGTTTTTTAATTTTTCTGGTGGGCAACCTACACACCTGGAAACCACAATGCACCTCTCATACAAATATTACCCATGGCTTTTTATCACACCTTGTCATATACATCCAAAATGTACGCGAGTAAAGGTGTTCTTTGCACATTTGTTTACATTTTGTGTAAAGTAAAAAAAAACTTAGTTTCACCCTATTTCTCTATTCAGGTCAGAAAAAGAGAGATGAAGCCAAAGAAATTAAGAAGCGAAAGCATACTAAAATAGATGAACAACAAAAACTAACAACGATTGAGAAAAACAAAGAATTAAGTCAGATGCAACTTGACAATTCAGAAGCCCCCATCAGTGGCGACCACGCCACGTACCTGCAGTTGCTCAGCCTCATAGGCTCGCGCCCTCAGCAGCACCCGCCCCTCCCTGGGGAGCTGGACGGCCACCACAGCACCGCCACGACGCTCCTCCCACCACACGCCCTCCACGTTGGCCAAGTTCACCTGAGTCCAATGGCAGAAATTCAATGGACTGAAGGGTGATTTAATGACTTGAGGGGAAGTGTGATTTAATGGCTTGAAGGGAAGTGTGATTTAATGACTTGAGGGGAAGTGTGATTTAANAAGGGAAGTGTGATTTAATGGCTTGAAGGGAAGTGTGATTTAATGACTTGAAGGGAAGTGTGATTTAATGGCTTGAAGGGAATTGTGATTTAATGACTTGAAGGGAAGTGTGATTTAATGGCTTGAAGGGAAGTGCAATTTCATGGCTTGAAGTGCAGAATGATTAAACATCTCAAAGGGAATTGTCCAGCAAGTTACACTAGTGAGAGAGCAAGAGATGAGACTAAAACGGAATTGAAAGGAAGAAGGGAAGATAAAATAAGAATGCCCAATTGATATCTTTGATTAGATTATTACTTGTTCTAGAGCTCCCAAGCCACATGGAATGTAATCTCAAAAGAGCAAAAAGAAGGAGCCACTTAGCATGGACTGTAGGGAATGTGGAATCAATGCATAAGAGTGTTCTCACACAGGATCTCCTGCGCATAGGAACAGCAAGTTAAGAAAGAAGAAAAAGAAAAGAAAGAAGAGATAGCTAAGAAGGTATGAAAATTGAGAAATAAAGTAGGCATGATAGACAAAAATTCTGATGACCTATCTATAGCTGAGGTAATCTAGCAGTGACCTCCTGGGATTTCCTGCCCCCATAGCACAGATACGATTGACAAAGATAACTAACCCAACTCTAATGCCTATTCTATGTCCCCTGAGGAGATAGTTATCACATTCTGGTCTCCTTGTCAGCATAACACGTTCATGTCAAATGTTTTGCAAACTTTGATTTTTTGCAATGTTTCTGCATTTTATAGCAAGGATACATGAAGCAAAGAAATTTTGCCTGTACAGGCACTCAAATAAGATTAGCTCAATTCTATCAATTGCTCCTCCACATTAGAAAGCAACCACTTGCTCTAACATACAGAGTACATGCATGACCCTCTATTATGTGGAATGCTCATATAAATGTAGCATAATCAAATAAAATTATTCATCAGGACTAGGTGCAAATAACTAAAGCAAAACTTACATACACAACTCTAACACCTTGAGCATGTGCTGAGCACATGACACGGAGCCATGTATTTGTCAACCTCTTCCCTCACATGGACAAGTCAACTCGATGAACTCAATTTGCCTAACTTTTATTTCAGTACTTTGGGCGAGTGGACTCGTCAATACATTAGAGTCACCAAGAATGCTTGAAATGAATTCATGCTTTCCTCTGATCTCTAAGTGTACAGTATTCATTTTCAAAAATACATATGCAAGCTAAAGAGGTATCTCTTGAGTATTACATGCTTTATGTCCAAATCCTAAAACAAAAGGAGTTAATATTCCGGCTACCATTAGGTTAATAAATCCCAATAAATTCTGTAAACCTTAGGTCTTGTTATAAAATAGCAATGGCAAAACTTATCTCAAATTATCATTAGGCTTCGAGTCTTACTAAATTCTACGGGATATTTTTACATTTTTCAGATGACTCATTGGACATATACTACAAACCATAACAAAATAAACTTGAATTCAAAGATATAAAATTCTTTGGCACCCAAAGGACTAACCAGGCCGACTTCATACTATGAATTCCTCATAGGGCTTGCCTTGTAAAATATAGAGATGTGCATTTCAGTTCTGAGACACACGTGAGCTTCAGCTATGGCAAGAACTAAGTCCAGTTCAAACAGGGTACAAGAACAACAGTTAGGTCATCACACTTTCAATTTTAAAATTAGTCCTTTCAATTAGCTCTGACATGTTCAACACACTCAATGCTCAAATGATGCAACATTTTCTACAACAAGTGTTGTGTGCTCCTGCATTGATTAAAATCCATTTTGCTGAAAAGTTCTAGCATGTTACACTTATCATCTAGTTACTTACACTCCACCTCACCTCAAAAATGCCACCTTTTGGGGATAACAGATTTCAAAATACCTTTCAATTACTGTAAACTGACCACAGAAACACTTTAAACCTACTACTACAGCAAAATTTAATGGAAGTCAAAACTAATGAGGGACAATGGTTATCAGTAACTGGAAAAACACTCCAACAAACTCAAAATATATTATAAAAAATTCTAATAGGCTAACAGCACTCCCCTCTTGAACCAAGCAACAATCCAGGGTAACACAAAGCTTTACTATAAACATAATAACTCTTAATTGTATGAGAGCTTCAAGCTTGGGCATAAATATAAACAAATCCATGGTGAATAATTTAAGATATGATACCATACATTGCACAACCCAATTGTAGATAATTTGGATGATGACAATCTTCAACAGTATAATAACCAAACTGCAAATAATTTGGGACATGACATTCTATGTGAAACATACACATACAATCCATCATAAATAATTTGAAACATGACACCCTACACGTAACACAAATAACCCACTAGTAAATAACTTGGAACATGACATTCTGCATTCAATAAGAATAACCCACTGCAAGTAATTTTGAGCTTGACCCTACCTTAAATATAAAAGACCCCATCTCTGAGTATTTGGTCGAGCCTCTCCTGAAGCAGGCAAGGTAGTCCCTCGTGAGGACAAAGTAGCGCTCTTTCCACCTCGAAAAGAGGCGGTCCCGAGCCTGCTGTAGCACCCCCTTCTGCAGGGTCTGGCCCCCCGCCTGCTGCTGGACAGATGCACAGGTTACTTGAGCATCAGTAACCATAAGCACCTATGCACACAACAGTCATACTGCTGATAATTGACAATGTAGTCTGAGTAAATTTAAGGTGCACATTAAAGTTTTAATGCTAATACATGATAGCTGTACGTAACTTTATCAAGGCCGGTGAAGAAAATGCAGAGGCAACAAATGGAAGAATTCAATAAACTTCATATACAATTTAGAACAATCTATTACTGTAGTATAAACACATCTTTTAAACACACTTTAAATTGTCTACAAGTTTATAGATTTAAGGTCTTCACACACATATATATATGCCTTTGTACATTTAATTGAGTTTTCTTTTTAATTAAAATATGATAAGTATTATTATTAATATGAAATGACAGAAACATACACCTCATATTTTACGCATCTCTTGCAGCTCTTCATTCCCACAATGGGGCTAAGTAGGCTCTACAAATCTTGTGGCATTTGATCCAGAAAAATTTCTACTCATCAAATTTTAAACACCTAAATTTGTTGTTAAATTGAATGCAGATAAGACCTACTTCAAGAACTGAACAACTACTGCATGAATTTGCAGTTATCACACATATCTTCTCAGTTGGAAGTTTCAAGAAAGTAGGAGCCTAAAGATGGGCAACTGCACTTCTCAGGCCGACAGAACTTAGAAATCTTGATCAAACTGCTCATTCCAATGATTTAAGCAAACAGACAAATGTGATGAAACTTGAAAAAAATTGAACCAGTTCTAGAGAATGACTAGCATCTTGAAATTTGTCCATGATTACAAAATATTTTATATTAATAAATGTAGTCATGAAAATGAATGAGTTCCCTACCCATAATCTCTTGCATGCCTGCAGTAATTCAACAATTGAATAGAAGAGTCTATATACATTAGCCAAGGCTCAATATGAGATTTTCACTCACAGATTCCTGTTCCTGAGGTCGTGGCAGCGTGGAGAGCTGCGTAGAATGATGAGATAAGGAAGACAATGATCGGATGAGGAGATGGGGAGGCGTGTTAGCCAGGCAGGCCTCCACATCCACCATATTTGAAATACTTTTTGATTCACAATGAGCCTTTCCATTAGACTTCTTGCCAATCTTGCTCTCAGATAAAGGTGAACCATATTTAATGTAGCGCCCAGTGGTGTCAGAGCAGGCCTTGTGCAGCGGGCCACCTTCGCTATAAGCAGGGGACCTATTGACAGGATAGTTGGCTCCTCCTCTCACATCCAGAGGGGACTGCAGACGCCAGGGTGACTCAGAGCCTCCTCCGTTACAGTGCTCATCTGTGTTTTTGGGTTGTCTCCAACTGTTACCTATGCTATTGCTATTACTGATACTATTACTATTGGTGCTGATACTGTTCCCTAAACTGTTACTGCAGCTGTTGCTGCCACTGCTGAGCCCGTCTGTGGTAACATTGATTGGCAAGTTGACTGCAGGCACGGCTGTCACAGCAGCAGGTGGAATGGAATGGTTTGCCTCACTGCCACTGCAGGGACCATTGTTTACAGTGCTATTCAAAGGACATGCAGTGCTGCCCAGCCCTGAGGAACAATTGATGCTGGTAGATCTGGTTGAGAGGGAGCAGGAGGAGGTGGTGCTCGTGCATGATGCCGAGCTGAGGCTGGCAGTGGTGTAAGTGGTGGAGATGAAGTTGGAGATGCCTGCACTACCACAAGTTGTGGCACACTCCACCAACATCATGTACCTGCAATTACCAGATTGTTAATAATTGAACTTTATTAGTATTATTAAAAAACAAATACATTCATAATTGTAAGAGTGGTTGTATTAATTCTTCAATAGATTACACTGAGAATTTTGTTGTTGTGGTTGCTACATTTGTATGGCCATTGCCAATTGCTGGCCACCCAGGCAGTGACCATTACCAGGTTAACTTCACATGGGACACATTATCACTCAAATTAAAAAATATAGTTTGCATAAATACCAGTCCATAGATGTACTAGAAAAATATATGTCTAGTTCACAAAGAAATTTGCATAGAACTGTTTTTTCAATCATTGATAGTTCAATTTTTTAAAATGATTGTTGAAATGTAATTTGAATTTTTTCTTTAATGATTGAGAGTTCAATTTCTTCTAAAGGATTGTTAAAATATAGTTTTCATCCTTTCCACAGACATGGAGGATATCATAAAATATTACCTGGAAGCAATGTCAAGCCATGAAGGGCTAAGGGAGGCTTCCCAAACAGGGGTGCTCTCACTCCCTTGGATGAGGCAGGTGGCTTCTCAGGACATGCACTGACTGTCCATTCTAATTAAGGCAATTCATCTATTCATCACTCCCTTTTAGTTTTGTCCAACAAATTCAGTCATATAAATACATTTTCTTTTTCATACTAGAGTATCAATGAATTTGAGCACATTCTAGGGTACAGTAAAATATTCTTAGGGACATCAATGCAAAAAAAGTTGGGAACTAGGTACTGAATTAAGCATAGGTATGGAAAAAATGTCTTTGTTGTTCACCAGATCAAGGTGGGCTGATGACAAGCTGAATCAGCCAAAGAAACTTCTATGAATAAATTTAATTATTGGTTAAACCACTCATTAACAGACTACTTAAAGAGAAAGATTACACATTGACATGAATATTCCACATCTGACCATTTCACAATTGTGTGCCATTCATTCTAGCCAATAGAATATATATTCAATCAGGCAGATTTAGTCTGTTATACCCAATATCCATTGACATCCAAAGTCTGTAGATGAAAAGTTCAACTGCAATCTTGCAGGAAGATTGCCCTACAGTGAGGGGCAGCAGCAGAGACAAGCAGATGCTCAGTTTCATTTTGCCCTCACATAGCAGCAGCTCCTTTAATTCTCACTATAGATTTAGAAGCCAAGTCATTCAAGACGCTAAACTCTCTATACCGGCTTTATGTTTACAAACATAGAATTTTATAAATTATTTACTTAGAATATCATTCATAAGTTTTTTTTTTCTGTTTATTTTTACATCAGTTTTAGAATGGAAATATCATGAATGTATTGTATCTGTGTTAAATTACCTGCAATAATATTTCTTTGGAGTAATACTATCAGATATTGTTTCATCCTTTATTTCCTTATGCTGCAAGTTTTACATTAAAAAAAACACAAGTATTTGGTCCCATGTCTTTTAAATGGAATATTGAGGGCCAGGAAAGACAGTTTTAGTATCAATATTAATGACTATCAACTTATAAATGAAACATTGATGCCTTAACCTATTTTAATAATTGTACAGGCATAAAATGCATTCACATTATTATGCAGCTAAATGAAGTTGAAAACCCAATGGACTTTCTTTCAGGACACACATTTACCAAACTTGGCAATCATACTACAGAGTCAAAAACAAATGCCTTCTTTTTACCATTTACATTCTGAAGCCAAATGTAGTATACAAATTTTAGACACTGCACCTTAAATGCAGTAGCACATGAACTACAATAGTCAATTATTGAAGAATGTCACTGATCATTTATTTTAATTATATCTGTCTTCTGTTTTCAATGCTATTAAATGAAAATTTTAAATTTCACATACCACTTTATTAAATTCTACAACTAAAATGAAGCTCCATACAAAAAATCAATACATTCACTTGGTAAAGATACTAGTGAAGTTTATTGGTTGGGTTGTATGCAAGCTATTTCCATTAGCATTTATAGTTACAATTATAAAGTATAACAGCTACATGAAACAAAAATTGGTTCATATTCACTCTACTAAGCCAACTGCACAAAGCCACATATTATTCATTGTACAGCCTTAATTTTAGCATCATTGGATGGGATTATTTTTGAGAGGAGGGAAACTTATTTTCAAAAGTATTACAAAGAGTAAAAATTGAGAAAAATTGGTTTATATTTTACAGTTGATCTCAAGGTCTTCAGCTTCCTTCTGATCACATTTAGGTTACACTAGGATTTTGCTAAGGCTGCGCTAGAGTTCTGTTAGGTTAGATTTGTTCAACTAATATAAAATAATGCTGCCTGCATGCATAATAGCAATAATCAAAACTAATTAAAATGATCATCATTTTGGTAGAGTTTGCACTATAACACTTCTTTATTAATATTAAAACAGTTTAAATACTGATCCAGAAGATTGTTCAATGCTTCTAAACCTTTTAAAATTGAGTTTTTGTTAGTCAATAATAATAATTCCTATCCAAACATCAAAATCAATGCTGTAATACAATAAAAAGGACTTTCTACACACTTGACCACAGTAAAGTAAACATTACTCTCTAAAATCTTTATAACAAAAAACATTCATGCATTATTGATTTCTTCTAAATGATTGTTATAATACATCATATTAGTGTTCAATCAGCTAACCATCTTCTGTACATGAGACATTTAGTGTTTTAAAGACAGAACCCCAATTACTAGGTACTGAAAAACATGCAAACTTTACTTTTCAGACTTTAAAAAAGTTTTCATACTAATGTTTGTTCAAATTTATCCAAGGTATAAATTGTACACTTGCAACAGTCTTTTTATTTTAGCCTGATTTCAAATAAAAATTAAGTCTAGTACAACTCTGTTAACAAACATCAATTGTTTTCTTCATACTCAAATTTGCAAACACAAGTTACGCAAAACTTAGTGTAAAACTTGATATGCATCATATCAGTTAATCTATAGACAAAGCAGTAAAATTAACCAAGCAATGTTAATGTTTTCTGCACCATTGTATGTTTATGTGTGACCAGCTGATGCAGTATTGGCAACAAAATGAACACTTATGTAAGGGGATTCATCTTTTTTTAAGAAACACTTTAAGATAACATCAAAATTTTTCCTAGTGCAAATTTTTAATATGGAATGTTTAGGCTTAACATTAGGTTTTTAATAATAGGTCTTACTTAGCAATACCAATTCAGGCAAATTCCAACCCAATGACTAATAACACAAACAAAAATAAGAAAGAAAATACCTCAATAATACTATTTTTTTATTCAGAATTCCGGATTAGCATGAATGCTTAATATTTGGTTGAATGGAGGTAACATTATATACAAATAATCTTATGGATGTCATTTCAAAACACTTCTAATTCAATAACATATTTGATAACTAGAAATTTGTAGGTAATATCTCATTAGATAATACTGAGATATATTACTAAAAACATTAACGTATGATACGACAGACATCTACTCGGAAGCAAAACTTGGGAATTGCACGTTTAGGCGAAAATATCGTCTCACCTACTCAATTTTCATTCACTAATTTTGCTCCACTGGCCAGCAGGAAGCTAACTGCATTGATTCGCAAGAATCACAACAAAACAGTACCGAATGCCATAGCCAAGATTTCATATTGCTAATATGAAAATAACTTGTCCGTACAGAATCATACTAAACACCTATGGCTATATCATATTTTTCTGAATTTATAATCTATTCTTGCTTCATGAATGATGAAAATTTATGTCGGGAGAATTTTCCTTCGGAATATAATGCAGATAAAGTTGTGCGGCAATACTTACCTGTTAAAGTTATTTACAAACATTTGATATATAGTCAAATGATTTTAACTAACTGTTTTTATAGTAAAAGAAAAGTATTTTATTAATAAAATAGTTAATAAGTTTCATCTTTCACAAAACAATGGGATCTCTCGGATTAAACTTGAACTTTAGAGAAGTTTAATTATAATTAATTACGCCAATAATTATAACTTTAGTTAAGACACTGCATAATTTTGCACTAACTGAGAAAGCACAACCGAGGTAGAGAAACATGAAAAAATGCTTTAGCGTGTATTAAATTAAATTTTCACGACTTTAAAGTATGGAACACACTGGTGCCACAATCCCACCAAGTGTTAACATTACAATGACTAGTATGAAGTCCGTCTTTATCTAAAATAAAAGCCATTTCAATTTCCAGGAAAAATAGAAGTAGTCTGCTTCTACTCTCCTCAACCTTGACAAGAAGACTCGATCATTTTTGCACCATTGCTACATTTGGCTTCGGACGGAAACGAGCTCCGGTCTCACGAAACACGGCCATACCGTCCTCTGGGCGCCCTCAAGCGTAAAATTGGGACAACAGAAACACAAAATCTGAAGAATTTTTACTCGATTGGTTATATCCAGAAAAATTCATTCAACATGATAAGAAAAGAAGGCCAGTAGCTCTTACTCATCATCTTCAGCTTCATCTGAGTCTGCCTCACTGTCTTCTTCTTCACATTCTTCAGCGTTATCACTATCTTCTTCATCTCCCTCTTCTTCCTCATCTCCCTCTTCTTCAACTTCATCTTGCTCCATCTCCTCCTCGCTATCCTTGCCGTCATCACTATCGTCTGCTTCATCATCACTTTCTTCATCCTCATCATCGTCGTCACCATCCTCTTCTTCAGCGTCATTATCGTCACCTTCATCTTCGCCTTCCTGATTGCTATCATCAGCATTAACTCCATTCTGAATTTCATCAGCAGACTTTGTTTCCGCCTCTTCTTCATCTTCATCCTCATCCTCGGACGGTTCGACATTTTCCGTACTTTTTAATTTCTCCAGCAGCAGCTTCGCGCCGGTCGATTCCGACTTGATCTTCGCGACGACGTCGATGTGCGGTGAGACGAGCTTCTGCACGGCCACCACAATGCGCCCCACTTCAGTCTCAAGCGCCTTCACCATCAAGAAACAGCCGCGGTTGCAACTCAGCCAGGACACGAGAGCCTGAAAAAAATATAATAAGAACGGAATTTAGTTTCAGCAGATCACTGGGCCAGAAAAAAGATCACTAATATTCAGCCCTTCCAGCAGACGTGAAATTAGCTTCGAAGAAGGGCTCAAGATCATTCGCCGTACCCTACAGTTATAATTGTTCCATAGCTAACGCAATGCTGAACATGATTAAAACAATAAGAGGTCGATGGTCACAGTGCTTGTTGTTACCGCGCTCGCATTTTACCCAGTAGTCCAGTGGCAGCTGTCGTCACAATCGCTTTTCCTTTAAGTGCGTCAGAAAATAAGAGCCACTTAGTCACCACTAAATATTTCACGCCAAGCCCACAAGCAAATAAAACGCCCGACACCGACACTTCAGAATTTGATAGTATCAAGGATGACGTCATACTCCTCATTGCTATTTGCAGCGGCGGTTTCCATGTTAGACGACAGACTGAAATACAGTAAAATGATGGGGAAGTACAACATATGCGAATCTCTTCTTTCATGCCATTTAGTTTTGCAGCGAACGTTAGCAATAAAAAATCGCTTGCTATCGACCAACATATCTAGAAAAAACGGAAAGTCAAAGATTCATGCTCTGCTCAACTAATGTTCTGAAATATCAAAATAATTTTAAACAAACGTTCCTATCCCTGAGTCAAGAGCACAACTTAGAAGAGATGCCGAACTAAGTAGCTGCTTAAATCTTTGGAACTGTTAGTATAAAAAAAATGATACAAAAGCTACCAACCTCGGATGCATGTTTGATGAGGATCAGGGTGAATAGCGGGAGGAATTCATCCTTCTTGTTGTCCGCATCCTTCTTGACAAGGAAGGAGATCATACTGCTGAAGGGAGCCAAGTCCAAGAGCAGCTTCTCCCCCTCCGGCACCTCCTTGGCGCAGTACTGAGCAAGCGCCGTCATAGCGGCCCGCTTGGAGACGGGGTCAGGTAGTACATTGATGGCCGCACCCAAGAAGAGCGTCCAGTGCGAATCCCGACACCACAGAGGGAGGTTCACGGTAACGGCCTCCAGGATCTTGGGGCTCATGTACTCCACAATCTCGCGCCGACACAGGTCTCGAGGCTTCTTGTTCTGGCTGCACGAGTCGCCCTTCTCCAAGACGTTGAGCAAGTCAGGGTGCACGTAGGTCTTGTTCCTGCCAAGCACCATGTATCTGTGGACCACAATCACTAATTAGCATTTTTAAATACTCACAGAGCTACACGGCTTCCCAAGCTGCGTGCAAAAATAAATTTCAAAGCATGCATAGCACAGGTGGGATACTGTCATAAGGGCCATTTTTGACGGCACGGACTCGCTAGTAATTGCACAATAACATACACCAGTACGGAATACCCCCTCAATTACCAACACTTGGATCACGTCCAGTAATTGGATTAGATTATTAGTTAGTTTAAACCCACGTGAAATGTGATGCAAAGAAAGCAAAAGAAAAATAATTTTACATGGACTTGAAAAAGTGTTGAGCCTATGGACAGGTATGATTCCATACAAAATTTTCTGCCCACAGAAACAACAAGTTAAGAAGGAAGAGGAATAAAAGATAAAGAATAATAAGGGAAGAAGGCATGCAAGTGGAAAGAAGCAAAATGGGCACGAATGGTAGAAGTCCCGAAGGCCTAGCTAAGGCTGAGATAACCTAACGGTGTCCCCCTGGAGACACCAGTTCCCATAGCATAGGACAGACAAATCTAGCTAACCAATCTCTATGGCCTATTCTCTGCTCATTGAAGGAACTGTGTAACACAAGTATTAGTAGTGCTATCATAGTTTGCTAGTGCAACACAAGAAAGACGCTAGTAACACCCACCAGACAGGCAGTAACACCAGCTGTGTGACAATTGACGGATGCCAGTAACACCCACTAGACAGGCAGCACCACCAGCTGTGTGACAATAGGGAGACGCTAGTAACACCCACCAGACAGGGCAGCACCATCAGTTGTGCAACACAATAGAGACGCTAGTAACACCCACCTGACAGAGCAGCACCACCAGCTGTGTAACACAATAGAGACGCTAGTAACACCCACCTGAACACACGGACGCCAGTCTCGGACTGCAGCAGCTTCTCCTTCTCTGCCATGAGCACGTCCAACACGGCCTGCAGACACCATCAGAACATGGTACTAATGTGCATCTCATTCAAATATAATCTGATTGTCAAAAACATAAGACATTTGGTAATAAATAAATATTATTCTACTAAAAAAGCAGCAAAGAACACTTGAATCACATTACATTCTGGTAATAGTGACTAAAATTTATAATGAGTAGTTGCAGTAATAAAGGTGCTTCAGTAGCTCAGAATATCTCGGACCAAAAGAGAAAGGACCATTTAGGACTGACTTTAAAGAACGGGGAATCTATACACAAGGTGTGTTCCCACACGAAATCCCAAGCACAGAAACTGCGAGTTAAGACAGAAGTGGAAGAAAAGATAAATAATTATCGCCAAAGAAAGCATAAAATGGAAAGAAGTAAAGTGGGCCCTTAAGACAGAGGTCCCGAATTCCTAGCTAGGGCTGAGGCAACCCAACTGTGACCCTGGGGCAAGACTGCTGCACCTCCACCAGAGCCGGGCTACAGTGGCGCAGTGACCTCACGTATTCAGCTAGCCACCACAAACACTTCATTACACTTAGTAAATCGAATTAATAGATCAAAGATCATAACATGTAAAGCTACAAAGCCTCAACACATTCGCTGCCACCACGAAAGCGAGTTTCACGGCGGCCCGGCTGAACATCGCTCCGGACGAGTGCACCAAAATGGAACGCGCAACGAACGCGTAATTAAAAGTGCAGCCTCCACAGCCTGAGGCAAAGGATCAGGCTTAGTTGCTAAACAGGCTATGTCAGACACACATGTAACAAATTCAATAAAAAACAGAAATACATGTTCGTTTTTAGGAAGCGATGCCTGGAAACAAAATTTTCAAATTCCTACGGCCTTATGTCTACACATGAGAAAACGACAGCAATTTTTCTTAGTGGAGCTCGCAACGTTACGTGAGGCCTCAGGGGCTTGACACAGTCGCTGTCGCCATGGAAGATAGTTTCGTTGTTCCGTGCCTCTATAATTGGCTTCATTATTTACCATTTAGATTGAAGTTCTTCTCATCGTTATGCTTCTACAAAGCGAAAACACTTGTAGCCCATACATAACCAACGGAAATGTACCTGTGTGTCAGAGGCAAGAGCTAATGGTAGAGAGAAAACAGAGCTAAGCAGCGGTTGCTCCGAGTGTGCCAAAATACCACATGACGCCCATGTGCGCCACATGGCAGTGAACGTGCTCAGCATTGGGAAGCTGACTAGCGTCAGTGGTGCGCACAACTCGCACTTTATTCTTCAATGGAAATTTATCAATATTATTTAGGGAGGAGTAGTAGTGGTATAGATTGCAGCGTGTCAGTGAATTAGACCGTCGTGCCGAAGGAGAAGGGACCATTTGAGTTGAGTTGTAGTTGTAGTGAAAGCAGCGCTTCA
>VOMN01006447.1:0-14158 GCA_014899125.1 Orchestia grillus | reverse complement strand
AGAAAATTGGGGAATAAAGGAGGATTTGAGGGAGCGTGGGGAAGGGATACTGGGCCAATCATGGAAAGTGTAGTTGGGGAAGGTATTGAAGAGCGGTGGGGACTGGCAATTCCTTTGGAGTAGAGGATTGAGAAGTTGGGGATGAAACGATGAAATTGGGAATGGGGCTGATGGGTGCAGAGGGAGCGTAGGTGAACAGCAGCACGCTTTTGGGACTCCAAAGCTGCCCGTGCGTCTGGACTCCATTGTTATCATACAAAAAACGCACCTCGTACAAGCAGCGTACGTTAATACAGAATAATTATTCTGCGTTCATTTATGCATATTAGGGTGTCTCCTGCGACGTGACCTAATGGTGGATCGTTTTACCCTGATAAATATACCAATAGTGGCAGGAAATGTTTCAAACAAATAAATTTGCTTCAATAAATAATATTCATTTATTACAATAGCCGCCTCATATCCCGGTTATACGAGGGTGAGTTTGAGAGACGCGCTCAGCAGCCCTTGCGTACGCCCCGAGTATAGTACACAGTACAGTTTTCTACGCTATAAACGCCGTATAAAGTTTTCTACGTCGTAAATGCGGTAAAGTTTTCTGAAGAAGACCCCTAACCTTGCGTAAATTTCCTGGAGTGTTTTGGGGCCTCGATGTCGCTCAGGTTAATGTTACTCCCACGCGATTTCCAAACTAACCATTTTACGAAACCTAGGTGACTAACCCTGGGTTGATTAAACCTGTTAACGGTCACCGCTTAGGTGGCCGGTGTTGCATTCACACGGTATGTGTAATCAATAGCGACCGTGTGAAAGCAACAACCACACAGACTTCATATGATGTCAATACCCATCAACAGGTTAAAACTTCAAACCTTTTTGATTTTGAAAACTAAGCCCGCCGTCGAGTTTCACATTCGCTGTCATGCGTTGATTTCATTTGAACATTTCAAACCGGCTGGCGCATGCGAGCACCTTTCGAAACCTGAGCATACAAATTTCAGGGTTGAAGGGGAAAATAGAATCATAATTTCCACTCGTGTTGGAAGTTTTTGACTCATTGATGTCGATCGTAGAACTTTCTACCTTGCATTTCCATAACAAGACTATTATTTCCCATCTTGTAATCAGTGAACTGTTGAAACGTTTACTTGCAGGTTCACATTTATTTTTTTGAGAGGGTGTAATGGTGCTTTCGCTTTTCGTCAGTAAATCGAAGTTCCTCTATGGGCCACTACACTTGATCTAATCCAAAGCTGCTACTTTGCACACAAAACACGAGAATAAATTTCAGAAATCAGCGACGATGTACACGCACAACACGTTCGTCCCCGCTCGATTGGAGCAAATCTCATCCTGCGAAACCGAGACTCCAGTGAAGGCTTGGCCCAACGAAGCACGCTTTTGATGTCCGATTAGTTTCTCAATGTGATGAGGAAATGCTGTGGGAACTTTAGGTGCAAATATACGTGATTTGTGTTCACAACAGCGACATCTACACAAGCTTACTAGAATGTCAAAGTTTACTACGGTGTGGCCAACCCAAATTTTAAAAAAAGGTTAAATTTGCTTACGGTAGACTATGAGCAATTCACGGGGTACTCAAAAGAATAATTTTCTGTGACCAAGGCAAGTTTCGGGAAATGTTTAAAATTTGGCAGCAGCCTATACGAGTTAATGGAAATGTTAACAGACGCGTTAATTGGATATGGAACTGGACTGGCGGCAGGAAGCGGGAGTCTTGGCCAGTCTCGTTGGACGCAGGTAGAATAAATGGGGGCATGTCCTGTGAGGGGACCTGTCTCACCGACTGCAGCTGATCATTTATGGGAACATGCATAAATAAATAGACAAACACCGTGTACATGAAGGTCACCCAGTACAACTGATGTCACCCAGTACAACTGGTGTCACCCAACACAACTGGTGTCACCCAACACAACTGGTGTCACCCAACACAACTGGTGTCACCCAGTACAACTGGTGTCACATAGTAAAACTGGTGTCAACCAGTACAACTGGTCACCTAATACAACTGATATTTGCACCTGGGGAGGAGTGTTAGAATTGTCCTTATATTTCCAATTAACTCATTACCAGCAGTGAACTCCTGTAACGCGCTGATTTCAGGATCTCCGGCAATGAAAGTGCACACCGTTAGCCTGGGTAGTACCTAGGCGCGTTCTGAGGTGTTAAGATATTGTTATCATGTTCCCCATGATTATAGGTCTGATAAAATTTGCTCGACACATGATGCGACCAATGAACTTCAACTCATTATATGGTTGGAAATAATTTTTTGCGTTAGAACGAAATACTTGAATGCTTCAGTTGCCTTGAAAGCTTGTATGTGTGTGTAACATTACTAGCAGTAAAGATAGCAGCTCTTCGGAAACTCAAACTATCTTGCACTGAAAGAGAAAAGACCATTTGATATGGACTTTGGAGAACGGGAATCTAGGCAAAAGGTGTGTACCCACACAAGATCCCTTGTGCATAGAAACAGCACGTTAAGAATGAAGAGGAAGAAAAGATAAAGAACCTTAAGCGAAGAAAGCATGCAAATTGAAAGATACCAAGCGAGCACAACAGAAAGCAGACCCAGAGGCTTAGCTACAGCTGAGGGAACTAACGGTGTCGTATGGGAGGCGTTAGTCCCCGGAGTGTGAGATAGGCAAACCTAACTAACCCACGCCTATTGCCAATGGCCTCTCTTATGTCCCCTTGACGATATTAAAATATTCGCTCGCATAGTTCGCTTCATAATATGAAGAGATGTATCAAGTCAGTCTCCTTAAACTCCTCGTGCCATAATAAATATGCACACCACCTTACCAAATACCACGGATATATACGTCAGACGATGCGAATAATAAAATTTTCCATCTATCAAGAAACTTAGTCCAGAATAGATAAGAATAGAGCTGTATTCAAAGTCCACATACACAACTTAGTATCTATATGCCAAATATGATGGTCAGCCATAGCCGTTACTGAGGAATTGTACCTTGATCTATTTCGGAGTGCAACGTCCTATTTTTAACATAATCCCGGCCCCCAATGGCCATTACATAGCGCGCGACTCTAATACAATCCGCAAACTCCCAGCCAAAATTTCCTCAATGTATCCCGCCAGGCACCTTCACCGCCACACTCTCGCAGCCCAATGTTCCCAGTCAGATGCTGACATCCTGATATTCCTCATCAAGTATTCCCAGTCGTGCAGTCCATATTGCATAACCCTCGTCGCTGAGGCATGATTCTGAATACGTGACCTTCCCTAAATCAGTCCCCAACCTGCCTCTCTCGCACCTCGCCATACTTCAGACCTACGGCCATCGCCCTCTGGGGCGAGTGTTAATCAGAAAGGCAGTTTTATAAGCGCTTCCATATCAATCTTCGCCGGCCACAAAATTTCATGCGACAATTCGAGATTTTACGACGCGCTATCCGCAGGGGTTCCATCTCCGGCCCCCCTCTTTTGGTCCCGCATCATCCTGGCCAGCGCGGGCACCTTACATCATCGGGATCCTGGACCTGCGATTGGAAAATAAAGTACGGGAGGTTTCCCGGTGGCTAGGCTGAAAATACAAACTTGGTGGCAATGGCGATGTTTTTCTTCCTGGCCTGATTGGAGAAACACGGAGCCTCTGCGGTGAACTGGTTAGAGAGAATTGGTTCGCGTGAAAATCGAAAGTGGTTTTCGTGCCTTGAGAGACCTGCTAACGCAAAGTGGCGTCAACGAACGCCAATGCCCAATACGAACTACGAGAGAGGGGAAAAATTCATACGCCAAGTCTTGTCAGCTCTCAGTACCATAAAAAAATACTTGTATATCCCTACTATAAAAAGTGTTGGAAGAAGTATACCGTGTGAGAAAATTGACCATCTGGTCTGGGACTGCCAGCAACTCGTTTTGGCCCTGCATCTCCTGATGCAAACAACCGCTAAACTTGCGCATGGAAACACCTAAATTGAAAATAAATTAAATTAAATTACGCATAAAAACATTTAAATTACGCATGGAAACACATAAATCCGCATGGAAACACCTAAAACACCATGGAAACACCTAAAACACCATGGAAACACCTAAACACCTAAACTTGCGCATGGAAACACTTAAATCAAGATGGCGGACACACACGTATAGATATCCCAGCACACTATCAGAGGTAACTCTTGTACAGAATTCCCGCGCGCGCAAGTTATTAATTTGAAGTACATTTCAGATTTAAATGATAGTAAAGTAAAAATATTAATAAAATGCACACCATAGTGTTGCCGCAGCAGCTATAACAACAACAATAAACAGCAGCAAAAGCATAAATAAACAGCTGCAACAGCAAATATAAACAGCAGCAAAAGCAACAATAAACAGTTGCAACAGCAAAAGCAACAATAAACAGTTGCAACTGCAAAAGTAAACAGCAGCAACAGCATCACTAGTACAAGCAACACTCGTCACGTCATCGCTGGACGAACGCAACAATCTCGCCAAAAGTCGACAGAGGGTTGAATAAAATGATAAAAAATGTTCATCCAATGGAAAAATCCCTTGTGATGACGCTGGTAGCCACATTTGTAGGTAACGAACTGTTCACATCACCCGAAAATGCAGACCATTTCGAATGACAATTGAAGAAAATAATTTAAATTTGATAATATGTTAAAGTAAGTAAAAGAAAGCAGAATTGCTGAACCGCTACAAAAATTTAAGAACAAACCCTTACTTCCAATTCAACAAACAACAAAATGAGAGAATTTCGAAATTCTACGGAATTTGCAACCAGTGTTTCACAACCGAAATAAATTTGAAATTTTTAACTTTTTTGAACAGAAGTTTCAATGAACACGCAGGGGACGAATTTCAGAAAAATTGACTATAAGACTTGAGAAACTGAGAAACACTCCTGAAGAAACACCAAATTTTTTTATGTAGTGAACCTGATCTAATTCTTGAATTGCTTCACTATTAAATTCCAATGGATTTGTGAAGGAGGAATTTTCAAGTCCACGGATTTCTTTGCCAACATTTGAATGACCTCGGCGTTGCAATGTTTTCACGGGCCCTCAAAACGGCTACGCTTGAAAGAGGGGTACAAAAAGACGGTGATTGGCTCCCAGAGCCTTTGAACCAAATAGAAAAAAACGTGAAATCCAAACAGAAGGGGCGGTTTATCAAAAAATAGAAAAGTTTCAAGAGGTCAAATCTGGAAAATCAACGAAGTCGGACTGCTGCATTTCTTTTTCGATCTAAAACACGTTGTGTGCTTTGAGACAAAAGACGTTCATGTATTGTTTTATTTGTATCACAATATTTTTAATAAAATTTCATTTAGTTCGTTGCTAGCAAGCGCACTAGAATTTTAAAATATTTATTGAACATGATAAAGTTGTAGAAAATAGGGACTGTGAGAAGACGTATTGAAGCGATACGCAACCTCAAAAAAATACCGATTACAATCATAGATGAATTTTGAAAATCGTCTTACGGCTTTATCATAAATTCGAGTATCAGAGGACCCCCCTCTAAAATACCTTGAATAGATGTCTACATGATACTTACATATGATGCACATTACACGTCTAAGCGTGTCACCGGGATGTAAGTGATGCCATGTAGTATTTCGACCCTTACGACGATACTACTTACTTTCGTGAACGCAGAAATGTCAACCGCTTACCTAGAACAAAAAAAAAAACAGAATTAATAAATCAAATATTTTATAGTACATCGAAATATTACACACAAATATTACAAAAATAGAAGCCCACAGGTCATAATTGGAAACTTGAGAGATACTTTTGCTTACTTTACAAAAATAAGTAAATACAGTATATATCTCATTTCTGTAAAAATCTATCATCTGTACTTGGAAAAAAATGAAAAACACCAGCAATAACACATGTTTTAAATTTGTGAAACAGTCCCGTTAAGACTGAGCCGGATATCAGGAGTAACATCAAGAAATACGCAGACGTACGTGAGTTGGTTTTCCCGAGACTCGTGTCCTTTGTTCCATTATGCACAGCAAGTAATAGGCTCCTCAGTAGGTTTCCACAAAGTAATTTTTCACTCTTTTTATAAATCTTCGTATTTATACATAAATCTTTATGCCACTTTGAATTTGAAGGTTTCATAAATGTACAAAATATATCATAAGACACATGAGTTACAAATACGGAAAATTCATAGTTAAAAAATACGGAAGCGCATGAAATACAATTGAAGACCCGGCAAAAAAAATTTGAAAGCAACGCTGTGAGAAGGTAGCGCATTTGAACGGCGACTGCCAGGCCCTCCAGCGCCGCACAAGTCCAAGTCGCGGGGCAGACGAGTGGCGGCGTGGCCTACTATTGGACCCGTAATGCAACGAACAAAGAGGGGCAGTTTGAACTTATTGCATTAAACTTTAGTTTCAACAAGACACGGAGATATCGGAGGGGAAAAGCTCATTATTCTACGTTAGGGAGATAAATTAGAGAGCAGAGCAGCGCGTTTCCAGCCTCCGTCCATAGGTCCATTTTTCAGCGGCCTGTCGAGTTTAGTTAGTGAAATTGATCGCAAACTTTCCGTGGAGTTTATTACGAAACTTGGGCTATTGACAGTAGAGGGGCGAGATGGTAGAAGTGCTGCGATCCAACAGATGTTCCTACTAGGCACGGAAATTTCTAGCTGATTTTCAGGAGACGATATTTATTGTAGACTTGGCTGACCGAGATATGACGGCTGTAAAATCGATGCTTGGACTTGAACACATGAGTAAATGAAAGAAGGACACCTTGCATTCGAAAGGAATCAACGAAACGATGTCAGATTATCAAATCCAGAATTGGTGATTAAAGAGGTAAAAAAAAAATTTGTACAGTTTTGCACATTTGATACTCGGAATTTCCAGCAGATAACGAAGAAGAGTCGAAGGAAACAGCGCGATACCAGGAGAGCGTGGACCATTCTCCAGCTCAAGCATGCTCAGCTAACCCTGCACTGCACACAGCACCTTACCACTTCCCAACACACAGGTAACACACAACACACCAGCCCCAACACACAGGTAACACACAACACACCAGCCACAACACACAAGTAACAGCCGCCCCCACAGGCGCCCACAGCGCAGCCACCGCGTGTCGGTGAGAGCACCTGCCTCATCACGCGCTGGGAACATGGCCGTCGTCAGCACTCGCGTGACATCAATACGGCATTTGGTGCAGCAATGTAGCGAGCAATATCGCGAGTGGCAGCTATAAAATATGGCATTATGGCATTGGAAGCGCCCTACACACTCTGGCTGTCGGTTGTCGCAATGATGGCACGAACCTTTAAAAAAATAACCAAAGTGCTCCGGGAAAACAGCGGGTAGCAGGTGTTTGGGAAAAAGATGGAGTTTGGGGGAAAGGGAAGCTATCGGGTGCCGCTCGGGGATTATGTTCAAGAGCGTATGAAAAATTCGGGCGAGCGCGAGCTGGATAAGAAGTTTATAAAAGTGAACGACCGCGCTGTAGACGCTAAAAAATTATCCATTTGCAAAATTTCAAAGTTCTTCACGAGTTCCTCTTACACGCAACTTCTCCAGCTTTTCAGGAAGAAATTAGCACCCAAAATGATTCAGGCGCGAGTGAAAATGGTCCTGTCACGTAAACGCGACGAAATGTACAAGATTTTTTGTAAAATGTTACGGTCATGGGATGTTGCCAGGAAATGGCGGTAACAGGAATTAAAGCTTCAAACGATTAAAGTAGACTTGGCATCGACGTAGTAGATTAAAACTGCAGTGCATATTATACCGCTGCTGCCGCTTCTCTTTCTTCGTTTCGTGTTAACGCTTTATACTTCGTTCAATTTTTAAGTCGCATAAAATCTAGGTTTAGAAATAAATACACTAATTCTTCACGTACACACTTCAACGATGAATTTATCAGGGAGAGAACAGGATTGAATCTACATCGCGGTCAGCAGCACAAATCCCTGCGCCAAATCGGCTTTTCTGTACGCGTACTAACACTCGAAAGAAACTAAAGAATCTATCTATACTATACACTAATAATGCATCAAGTTTATATAGTTCTGTGTGTAACTACTGGGTTACGCTCTAAAGAAATTAGATCACAAAAATTAGGCCACTAACACCTAATCAGAGAGATTAGGCAAGTCCGCGAAGTCGAAGATTTTTGTACTAATGACAAGTTTCCGTACTAGAGATATGGAAAATTAAATTACTTCACTTAAGATTTCCCGTCATTTTTGACAACATGAAGATGCTGAGACCATCTTTTACTATGTCCCTGTGTACTAATACACAGCTGTTGCTCGGTTGGTTGGTTTGTTTTTGTCACGCTCGTCAAGATTTAGATATTAGCAAATTCTGGGTTCCGTATTCCTAAACTAATAAAGAGATTATCAGATAAGGCAGTGATACTGAAAATAACATTTCATGTCAGAGTCACCGTATATAAGCTGGCATCTAAAGAATATAACACTATTACTGTAACACGCTGGGCTGTGACGTGAAAGTTGGGGAGGAGATGGACTCCTCCTCCTCGCGGGGCCGTGCCTTAGGGATGGGCTCGTGGACCTTGAATATACCCTAGGATGGGCTCAGGATTATACCCTAGGATACCCTCAAGATTATGCCCTAGGATAGCCTCAGGATTATACCCTAGGATAGCCTCACGATTATACCCTAGGATAGCCTCAAGATTATACTCTAGGATAGCCTCAGGATTCTACCCTAGGATAGCCTCACGATTATACCCTAGGATAGCCTCAGGATTATACCCTAGGATAGCCTCAGGATTATACCCTAGGATAGCCTCAAGATTATACCCTAGGACAGCCTCAAGATTATACCCTAGGATAGCCTCACGATTATACCCTAGGATAGCCTCACGATTATACCCTAGGACAGCCTCAAGATTATACCCTAGAATAGCCTCAAGATTATACCCTAAGACAGCCCTAAAACGCGCTCCTGGATAACTCCCTCCAGTGGGGATATTTCCCCTCCCCGATGCCCCCAGGGGAAGGCAGAGGAGGACGGAGGTACCTAAGGAAACACCCCTTCCTCCACAACGGAAGGTCGACGTCGTAAATTATTGAGGCTAATTAGACGGAGGCCTGATGAATATATGAAGCCGTGCCAGAGTCCTGCCAGAGCCAAAACGTCCGCCAGCCTGGGACACCTCAGGTGGATAGCGCGCAGAAATCGGATACAAAGCTGTGAGATATTGCAATGGAGAGCGCCAGTACTAAAGCAAGGCTCGTATACTTTTTAAACTGACCTGGTAAGATAAAAACACCTCGGCGAACATTCATGGGAACATCAAAACGCAATGGGTGATTGAGAAAATTCCGCGAGGGACTCCACAAAAACGTCGGTCGGTCACGACAGAGCTGTGTAAACGAGTCTTCGATTAGTCTCCCGTTCAACAACGCTGCGCACGTAATAGTCCCTAGGGTTCGAATCTGGCGAGTTTGGGGCCATGAATTGGAAGTCAGACGATCATCTCTTTACACGACATTTGAGCGCTGTTTCCTAACTCCCCACATTAGAAGACGATAGAAAGTACCCAGTGTTCCCGCGAAACTTTGAGTTTGAATCATTATTGTGTTGCTTTTGTTATAGGATATCTGCTCGAATTACAGGGTGCGAGGGCAATTTGAGGGCATTTATAGTATATTAAATAAACAAGAGTTTTTCAGCCAAAAATATGTATAGTTAAAACGATATTTGTACGAATCTCCTTGCTGATGCTTCATTATCAAATTATTCTATGAAGCCTCCTCTGGCTCCAATGACTGCTTCTATGCGGGTTCGAAACCATTGACAAGCTGAAATTAAGTGGTCCTTTTTTATTTCAGGATAATGGCGGCCTTGGGTGCAGTTATAGAGCCACGAGGGTGTCCATTAGCCTCGCTGTCAATAGCACTGCACACGTCCGTAAAATTTCAATGTGTCGGAATTTGGGGCCACAGACTTGAGTCGTATGATCGCTGAAAGTCTCTGATTAGAATCTTGGGTTACTGTGGCTAAGTGAGAAGGTCCTGAGTCTTGTTTAAAGACGCACGGCCCTCCATTAGATACCTTATCTATCCAGTCCTTAACAACCATTCATGAACTTCAGTGCATCCAGCAGCTCTAACTCTCAGACCGTGAGGAAACCTGTAGGCTGGCATGACATGACCTTCACTGCTCAACTCCTAAGACCATCGGAAATTTGGTGTGTGTCCCCCTGGGCTCATTTCTTGGCTTGATATCTTAGTTGGAATAGGTTATCTGAAATAAAAATTATTATAAATGATTCGATGGTATAATGAACTGAAAACGGCATGTCCTCAAATAACATTAATACCGTGTCATTTGTCGATAAAGCGGTAATTAGCTTGTACAGCAAGTAGCTGCAGCCTGATGTACATGTGCATGCAATGCATTAAGCGTGAACAAAGACTCGCTGCAGCCTTACGTACAAATACACTCCAGAAAACCGCATTTAGCTCGTAAAAAAAGGACCCGCAGCCTAATGGAAGAAGATTTTGCACTCTGTACGGACGCAAAATGGACAAACGAGTTCATTTACTTTCGATTTGGGGATCTTTCGCGGAGAGGAAAAAATATCCCAGCGGTCGCTCCGTCACGGCCCAAAATAAGGAACGTTCGCTAGCTCATTTGTTCCTGTTTTGTTTTTGTGTGGAATTCCCGAGTGTGACAGACATAAACTCAGCCAGTTTGTCAGTCAAACAGGATCTGCTTGTCTGCCAGACCCACCGTCTGTCAGACCGTCCGTCCGCCAGATCCACCGTCTGTCAGACCGTCCGTCTGCCAGATCCACCGTCTGTCAGACCGTCCGTCTGCCAGACCGTCCGTCTGTCGACGGTTCGTTACAAGAGAGCCGAGGCGCTGTGGACCCTGCATACTGAGAGGCTCGCACGAATGCGGAGGCGAGGGGAGGCGAGAGGAGACGAGGGAAGGCGAGGGGAGGCGAGAGGAGACGAGGGGAGACGAGGGAAGGCGAGGGGAGGCGAGAGGAGGCAAGAGGAGACGAGGGGAGGCGAGGGGAGGAGAGGGAAGAGAGGGAAAGGGAAGACATACACAGTTCTAAAATATTCCACAAGCGAAACAGAAAAGGAACCTCCAGATAAGATGTTCCTATGAAGAAAACAAAAAAGACGTGAAAGAGAACCGAAGATTTGAATTGCTGAACATGAAGCACGTGGGCACAGTTGGAGGTTGAGTCAGAGAGGCAAAACGGAAGAGAAGAGAAATAACTTAATCCATAAGTCACCAGAATTCCATCAGGTAATTTATCCACATTAACCATATTCTACACATAATTTCTCATGTAAAGCAAAAATTTGGAATATGTACACATTTATGTAACATTAGGTACGTTAGCGCAGTGAAAAGCGATCAGATGGAGATCGTCCTAAGAACGAATATAAAACAATTTTCAAAAGCGTCCCATTTATTTGACGCAGGCGAAAGCCTGAAGGGATGGCAGCCCTTAACTATAGAAATCTTCTCGTCGTTGCTCTGGGACGCGCATTTTAGTCGATAAAATCCCAGCAGCACAAGAATCCTTCCTAGTTGTCGTTGCTGAAATCTTTAGAGAATTAGACAAAAAAATTCAACAGAGTCAATAGATCACCTNGTGGCGCGCTCAGTCCCCCAGCAGCTGCGCACTCAACCCATTTTCGAGCGACTAGTTCCGGGCATGAAATACTGAGCGCAGTGTGAACTAAGAAAATGTACTTATTGTGTCTAATTCAATACTTTCGAAACAAAAGGCCTGCACATGCGCACAAATTGCCAGCGAACGCCACCACCTCGAGACTTTTTTAATAGTTACAGTAAACTTCCGCATGAAATCAGTAAGAGTAAGCGCCTTTGTTCCGAAATTAATGACTTACAAGGAAAGAGTACATTTTTTGTGTCCCTCAGAATAATACCATTCCGTGAAATTTTGAAGACAATGATAAACTTCGAAATTCACTGCATGACAAAACCTCCCTCAAGCGTGATGCAATAAGGGCTTGATGCAAACCTGCACAGCAATAAAACGTCAGTGCTGCCTGTGCGATAAGCACGCACAGGGCCAAAACACACCCTACCAGCATGTGACCAGAGGCAGCTCCTATAGCCANTCCTATAGCCACCACCACGCGACCAGACGCAGCTCCTATAGCCACCACCACACTACAACACAAAGGAATCAGTGTAAGATTGTCGTACAATTAATTAAACAGAGATATCGACTCCGAGCAGCGCGTATACTCCACGACTGTTGGCTCTGTGCTCATGACTAACAAGAGGTCCGCTGTGTGTGTTAAGTATCGCATGTGCTGCGTGTGTAAGGAATATTACGAAGAAAAACAAGCTTTAGCATCAATAATGACAATTGAGCTGAAACAACAGGGAGAGAGAAAGACAATGAGAGAACTGGGGTAAAAATTGTCTCTGTGTTCAGAAAGTGGGAATTTTTATTGAGAATTCAAATTTATTTTGGACCTAGGATTTAATATCAATATAAAGGATTAGTTACAAATTCCACTTTCAGCCATGTGCCACTAGTAAAGAGCATTGGAATGAATCAGGAAAACCTGGCACGAATGAATAAAAGCACACTACAATTGACGCTTCCTAACGTCACGCTGAGAGGCGAGCGAAGAATTTCTCATCGAATAATGGAAGGAAAATGCATGTGACCGACTTGAAATAAAAGTCTTTTTATGACTAGCTCATCAAATAATCCGCCCAATTACTGTTCTGCGAACGCGCAACAAACGCACGCAATTCGCTTCACCTGCAGCCTCCAAAGAAATCTCTGATGTTTCCAGCAGTCTATTAGGACTGTGAAAGAAATGCCAATAAACCGACAGAGCTCTTTTTCGGTGTGCAAAAGTTACCCTCTCAAAACAAGGCAATTAATTTCAAGAGCAAACGGAGGGATACGAAAAACACGAGCACTATTTCTCCTTCACCACACACAGAATTTCTTCGACACATTTTTCCGAATTTCTCAAGGGTTCGGCGATGGGTTTCGGTGATCGAACTCCGTAGACTTATTCGGAGGTGCGGAACCTCAATGAAATGTTGGGGCGTTTGTCTACCTCAATTGCTCCAGTGAGTGATGACACAATACACCCACTCCCAACACGGAGGTCTTCCGTGCAAATAAATAGTAGAATGATCGTAAATGTTCGACCTATGGAGTGAAGGAATGGAGGTGCAGCGCATGTAGTGCCGAAACTATTCCAAAAGTTGGATCATTGGCATTCACAATTATTTACAAGTAAAGTATATAACTGTCACAGGTTGTAGTTACATTGCAGGTCATGAATCTTACTTACTCTTAAATTAAAGACATTTGTTTTACGTACGATGTTCATGAAAATTCGATTTGTTATTCCTTTGGGTTATAGTGTTGATTGTAGAACAACATCACAATTCCAATAATGCATATCATGCTTTTTTCAAATGAACACGTGACAGAAAACTTCAGTGAAAATGCGAGAATCGATCAATATACGGGAGGGAAAAAAGTTTTTCTAACAAAAACACAATAACGAACCATTAAATGCGGAGAAAATAGCACAAAACATCATTCTGAGCACAGAGAATGCCCTTAAAACGAACGCGAAGAGAACAAGGCGCTGGAAACTAAAGCTACTGCGATAGCAAAAACACATTCAAATCTGACGAGAAACAAAGGCTCACAGAAGAACACAGGAGATGGAAAAGCACACAAACGAGACCAGCACACACAGAAAAAAGTGTCTTCTTAGCTGCTGACTGAGGTAAATAAACGAAAAATGTGTAGATCGTAAGAAAGATTACGTAAGAAACAGGACATTAATCCTCTAAAAATCATACAAGAGTGGGAAATAATGTTATGATATACGGAGTAGACTTTCATGGAGGGAGGGAGGGGAGGAGGGAGGGAGAGAGGGAGGAGTTGTAAATATGATGTAAAAGTCGTGAAAAATCATTAAGAGGGAATCGGTGAGAATTGTGAAGAGAGTTAGAAAAGGTTGCAAAGAATTGAAGCGGGGGTTGGAGAGAGTCTTAAAAGAGATAGGGTAATTAGGGAAATTCCGAAAAAGTTATTAATAGTCGTAAGCATGGAAATAGCGAGAATTGCAAGGAAAGAGTTATAAAAA
>VOMN01006437.1:0-18831 GCA_014899125.1 Orchestia grillus | reverse complement strand
GAGTTTTGCTGAGAAGCTATGGCTTTTATTTAATAAGAAATATCTTAGAATTAGGTTAACAGTAAATTACTTCTAACTTTAACTTTAAATAACTTCAGACTGCTTAGGAATGTACATGCTACCGCTTGCTACACACTACAAACCTAATGAAACAGACCCTCGCACGCCTTTAGCTTTAAAACCACTATATGAGTTGATATTCCATGTGTAAGCACTTGTTGTATGAGTTAAGTAGTTGTGAATAACCTAAGCTTAAATATTTTTAAATACTTTGATTAATATTACTAGTTTTTCTTAGTCTTAGGTATCTGATTGGTATCAAAAAATCCAAATAATATTTGGGACCCAGTCACGATTTTTTTCCCTCAAAGTGTGTTTACAATTAATTTAAATACTTCTGGAAATGAGAATCTATAGGGTATTATATACACTCAAATTCAATTCATTCTCATGGAGATTAGAGAAATGTAAAACGGATGAAGCAATGTTTCCATTCAGCATTCCCGCTGCCAAGTGTTGTACTCCGAGACGTTTAATGCTTGGTTGTTCATTATTTAATTTATTTTAGAATATTTCAAGCTATGGATCGAGGATGGAGAAGAAGCTATAAAGCTTAAAGGCGTATTTGGCTTTTGTTAAAGCTTTAATTCAATTGAAATATAAAAGTTATAGTTAGATGGCACTGTGTATTTCGTTTAGGGTTCGGGATTCTGCATGTTTGGTACGTAGTGGAGGTAGTGGCACCGACATTTAAATCTAACGACGAATAACAGATAACACGGTAAAGTAATAAAAATATAATTTTTGATTACTAGTACGAAAAAAGAAATATTCTGATTCTCGTATCTGCACAATTACTTAGTAGTAACAGTAAAGTGCCAGATGGCTGATGAAACATCTGAACTGATCCGATACTCTGATTTTTATTTGGTTTCAAGTGATTCGGCATAACATTATAGAAGCGTAGCCTGCGTAGGTGATGTGGATTCATTTTAATTTATAGGTGTTTAAGGTTTTTTAGTAGAGATGAATTGTGGGAAATATATGAAGTTAAGTTAGTTGACTGCCTTTTATTATCAGTTTTAAAAGTGATGCATGTTTCTGCTATGATGAGGTTAATGATAGGGTTATAATTTATTATTCAAATGCTATACCTGTTTTTGCTCTAAAATAATTAAAGTTCCATAAGCTATGTTAAAATTATAGTTATTTATGTCAATGTAATAAGTACTAGTGTAGCAAAGTAAAATCTAAGAAATTCATTACAAAATGTTTATGTTGGGCTTATTTTTTTATGAAGCAATTGGCTCACATTTCCTGATTTTATGCTATGAAAAGAAGCCCCTGATGAGATTCAAAAGTTGATTAAATTTTATTTATAAAGAATGGTACTGTCAATCTCAGTTTTAAAAAACCTGCGCTAGAGAGGATGGAGGATAGGCAGTCTCAGTTCACACACTGTTCTGTGAAAAATATCTTGCGATGTGAAAAGTAACATGGTCAATATTTACTTTACTGTACCTTACTGCATGGAGTGTCCTGTTTATTGTACTGCCTTCATTTTAGTATCATTGGATAGAAGTTATGTTATTTAAATGTAAAAACCTATTTTTAAAAAGTTTTGATACATAGAAACAGCTGTATGGAAAGATATTCAAACTATTCTTATACTAAAGTACAAAAATTTCACAAAGTCTATGGAAATATTGATCACATTTTTATATTTTTTATCTCGTTACATTGTGTCAAATGAAACCAAATCTAATCTTTATTAGTGTAATATATTGTAACCTTACATTGACCCTAACCTTAATGTAGCTTAACATAACAAAAATATGATCCTAAAATAACCAGGAGGAAATGCAGGAGTGGGAGATGGATTGCACAATATAATGTAATTTTTTATTATTTTATCCTATAATGTACCTCTTGAAAATGGGTTTGTACCACTCTGGGAAAAAATCCTATCCAATGACAAAATCAAGAAGGCTGTGCAATGAACAGGATGCTCCGTAGAGTTGGCAGCAGTCAAATAATTATTAACCAGCACCATTGAAGTATTAGAGCTTAATTATAAAAAATGAAAAAATATCTTGTATTTGAATAGTTCAACATCCAACTATACCAATTTGGCTTAAGAACTATTTGCAAAATATAAAATTTTATGACATATTTTTTGAAGCTAATCAAAAGCATGATTTTCACTTTAGGATCCCCATCGCAGAAATATATTGCGGGTAACTTTTCTAATACACCTCTACCCATTTATTCAGAATGAACAATTATGAATATGAAACCCAATGCAGGTTGATATTATTTGAGAAATTTGTAATTTTATAGCAACATTTATTTACTGCAATTGTGCTTCTATATTTACATGTAATACAACTGATCCTAACGGTCCTAACCTTGGTAAGCCTAGTTAACCTCTGTTAATTATCATTTTGGAATGCAAGAAATGGCAAAGTGATGTCTGAATTTCTGTATTGGGGATTTTCAAGTGGAAATAACTCAAAAATGGGAATACATAATTTAATGTAGATGAAATAAATATAAAAAATGTTTGAAATATTTTAATTTAATCTAAAATGAAAAATTCTACTATTGGTAATGGATGTATCTGCCAAGTTGAATCTACATATGTCTATGCTTTAATGAAAATTGACAATAAATTTTAAAATTTCACTAGAAATTGACATAAAACCTTGACTGCCAGGTGTACTGGTACTCTACAATTCATTTGAATCTCCAGAGGATGAAGAGATACAGAGGATATGTGGCTTACAGCATAGGTGCCAATGACTCTGATAATGATTTTATAAGAAACCCTACCCAAGGTTTCAAATCTGAAACTATAACAAGTGTCAAAAGAAGCTAATCTAATTTTATGATACAGTTGCAACTATGAAATAATTTTCAAAATGTAAACAATTGAGATATTTTTCAAGATTGTTCTCTCAATTTTAATGATTATAGTTTTGAGTGAATTAAAATAAACCCTTAAATCTATTTTTGCATTACCTGATGAAGAAAATTGATTCTCCACCTAGTAGCAATTTAATCATAGATACAATGAAGAAGTAAAACATTATATGAAATTAATTCTAATGTTTGAAGCCCAATCCCACTCTCAAAACACATTGCAGTGACGTAGGTAACACGCAACTTGGAACTAATTGAAAGCAAATAAAAAATACACTATTGCAAAACTACTGGTAAAAAAATTAACACAAATTTATTGATATATCCCTATTAGAATGCAGTTTGCATTGAATTTTCAATGGCTCCAAGAAGCAGAAGAACTGTGCAATGGCTTCACCAAGCAGAAGTACTGTGGAATGGCTTTGACAAGCAGAAGTACTGTGGAATGGCTTTGACAAGCAGAAGTTCTGTGGAATGGCTTCGACAAGCAGAAGTACTGTGGAATGGCTTCAACACGCAGAAGCACCAAAATTTTTAATGGCTTCATAAAACAGAAGCACCAAAATTTTCAATGGCTCCAACAAGCAGAAGCACTGAAATTTACAATGGCTTAAACAGGCATGTAAAGAAATTCTACTGTGCAAATGCTAAAAGTTGCTCATAATAGTTTATAATGAATGAAAGGTAGCAGGGTGATTTTTCTAAATTGGAGTTCCAAGTTTTAAAATATCCTAAATGGGATCAAAATGTATGTCTAAAGTCCAATGTAGGCTCAGTAAATACATGCACTTTATTATAATAACACATTTGCATGCATTTTGGTCTCATTCGCTGAGTGGGATTTATATTCCAGGAAAACATTTGTAGTTCAGAGGAACACAGAAAAACATGGACTTTTGGAAAATCAAATAAATATAGAAAAAATTCAACATTGAATTTTATTGACTGCAACTGAATCAATAAAAAACTTACTTTTTAAGAAGGGAACCCAAATTATCAATTTTTGAAAATTATGTCCTGCACATCCTCCTCTATGTACTCATCCAACCTGCTCTGAAGGTCCCTCATTAATTACTGTGACATGTCAGCTGGAGTATCATGAATTTTGTCTTGAACTCTTTGTTTGCTACCTTAAGAATTTGATCTACACAACTTGGCTCAGAACATTGGATGAAATTAAACAAAGATTTCTTGATGAAATTTATAAAATTTTGTTGAACTTTTGCTATTTTTATTGGGTTTTTCAAAAGTTTCTATTTTGTGTCATTCTGTACAATCCCAAATTAAAAGCAATTTTTCCTCTGAATAAATTTTCCATTATTAAAATGTTTAATACAATTTGTGAAAGTTTTCACTTGTAACTCTTTAACCTGGTTGGCAAATTAGAAGTCAAATTTTCTCAAGTTTAAAATACAGTAAACATAGTGAGAAAATTATCTAGAAATATATTAGTAGGTTCTGTAAATTCTAACTTACTTATTATGACATTAAGTCCTATCTTAAAATAAAAATAATTCTCAAAATCTCATGCTAAGCTTCCTCGTAAATTTCATCCATACCCCTCAATCAATATCAAAACCGCAAAATTACCATGGGTAGTAATAGTTTTTAATCTTCCAACCATGCCTCAGTGAGTCATAATGTAATAGTTCTATAACTACCTTTGAAAATTATTATAAAAATTTCTTCAAAATTAGAGGCAATGAAGCTCAGATGTGAACTTGCAAATAAAAATGATTGCTTGTTAGAATAACCCCAGAAAGGAAATGAGGCTTAGTAACTCTCTTGTTTTATTTCTATGGAAGATATTAAGAGGCTGATCACATTTTTTGCTAGTGTGACCTTACAATTGGGTTTCCCTTAATATTAAATGCAGTTCATGATATGAAATCCTATATAAAGATCTACATGGGGACTTAGTTTCCAAATTCAATCTATCAATCAAACATAATTTGGAGGTATCCAGGGATTTAGAAAATCTGTTAAAATTAAAGTATGAACTTTTTGCTTACAAAATTATGAAGATATTAATTTTCTTATGGTTTAATTCATTGAATTTAATGAAATATTTCATTTTACTATGTTGTGGATAAACTTTTGCTTGTCAAGGTATGTTGAAGTCAGATGGCATAGTTACTCAATTGCATAATGCATGAGCAACACAGTTTGAGAGTAGATGTCAGAGTTGTGCTGTTATTGTTGGGTGCAGTTTCTGTTACTTATGGGCTCATTTTTGTAAAATTATTCTGTGAAAAGCATTATTTGGTTTGAATTGCATCCTGTGGTTTACTATCCCTATTGGTGCACAATGAATTTACCTAGGGTGAGTATTTTTTTTTTGCCTCTTTTTTTCACCTCGTGTTAATTTCTGCTCAAAACCAAAGCTGCTCTGCCGTAATACTGGCTTGTCAGCTGAGGCACCTAAACCAAGAGCACACCCCAGTGTACACCATAGCTCATCTGATGTCTCATAGTCATGCCATCCATATTGCCTACTGATTATGGCATTGTGTACTTATCCATGATTTTATTTTTATGAAGACATATTCAAGTGTGTTTAACATTCATTGCATTTCTTTGTTTGATATACCTAGGTGTTTATTATTCTGTGTTTACAATTGGAATTTTTTTGTTGCAGGTAGGGATTCTATTTGAGCAATTCTGTAGAGTATTGTTAATTTGCTGCTATGTAATTGAGGGAAAGTAAATTTATCAGCTTTCTTTTTAGAAATTTTACCAGTGCAATGGCTGACCAACAGAACAACACAGCCCCCTCCTTGTCCCGTCCATCTTTAAATCTTCCATCAGTTGTTGGTAAGAACTGTTTTAATTCTTGTTTTAATTCCATATTGATTTTACTAAATGTTAATGCTCTTTTTCTGGCATAATGGTCTAGTTAGTCTTGTTTTGAGAATTTATTGAATATTTTCCAAGCAAGTGATGAAAATTAGCCAAATCTGAAGTTCACTGGCTGAAGGGTTGAGATTCCAAGGTCATTATGACCCTGTTGATACTCCTCTCCTGCCTTTGTTCTTGTGACTCTCTTCGAGAAGCTTCCTGATGCTTGACATGTTTTGTGGAATAGTCTTAAAAGTATTTTGAAGGCTTTTATGCAGTATATCTGAAACTCAGTAGGGTAAGTTCTCATTATATGGTACTTGTGCATTCCTGAAAACCTTACTGCAAATCAAAATTACTGTATACCAAACCCACCATAACATGTTACAATAGGATTGGTGTTGTAGCATATCAAATGTCAGTTTTAAAGAATATTAAATCACAAATGTAAATGGTACAGCAATGCCATCAGATACAAATCCTGCTCATACACACCATAAAGATTTAACTTGAATTTAAAAGGAAACACAGGAAGAGACTGGTTATTGTGGTGGCACTACGGTACGGTATAGACAAAACATCAAATACCATATCAAAAATTTTCTTACTGTAAATAGAGTCAGGTAGTAATTACCAAGTACCATTACTATGAATTTACCATATAGAGAGGACCCACTGTACATACTCTTTTTCAAAACTTCCTCTAAAATTATCATGTCCAGAAGAGGTAATTTGAACATGAAAAAAAAACATTACATGAGGTATATAGAACTACAGTACTCCCTGGGGGATTGCTATGGTTGGGGGACTGAAGCTGTAGTAAGCAAATCAAATCTGTTTGTTGAAATATAAAAAAAAAACATTCGAAACCATAGCCACAAAGAAACTAGTAATGGGAAGAGTAAAACAGTGAGAAGCAGGAGTATTCTGTAGTTTCTATCCCCTAGTTACCATGATAAGTAGGAAACTACTGTATGTTGTTTTCAACCTAATCACTATTTACAGTAATTTAGTTTCTTCTGTGTTGTTTCTGGTTTCTTTCTTTTGTATGTGAGAAGGGAATTTTGGACTGGATCTATAATGATGGCGTCAGCTTTGTAAAGTCTGCTTTTTTCTCTTTCCTCTTGAAGAATAAACCTTAAGAATCTAATGGAGAACTGTCAAAACCATAAGACTGTAGAGCTCTTATGGTTTTGCTCCAGACCCAACCTGCTGTTGAGAGTTTTGTTGGCTAGCATTTCTAGCCTTTGGGCTAATCTTGCTGGGTCAGTTTTTAATAAATTCTTATTTATAAATTTAAAGTAAGATATGTTGAATGTTGCCCAAACTTGGTCCAAGTCAGGTGACCAAACTTACAGGAAACCGAGTACATGGAAAGTTTTGATGTAACTGTTAAAGTCCTCTTTCATGCAGAGACCTTTGTCTCTGATGGACATCACTTTGCTGAGCTTCACATTCCAGGATTTTGCAAGTCCCAATCAAAGGCTGATAGATTCATTTCCAGAGGTAGAGGATATGGTTCTGTGTACCAGAAAAGGTTGTTTTGCATTAAGACGGAGACAGTTGGAGTGCAGTCATCATAAGCCAATGGTTATAAGACACTGTGATAGTCTAAGTAATTTTTATTTCTGCTTCTTACTGGCTGCTGTGCTATAAGTAATAAACTAATTATTGAACAGGTTGTTCAAGTGCTTAGTTTTTGGCAGCTAGTTCTTGAAAGTTGGAAAAACTAGATTTGTCTGCAGCACTGTTCAGAACTTCTGGTGAGATGATATTCTGTGTTTGCCTAGTCCCTGCTGACCCTAAGCTCATCTATTTCTGGTGTGGTATCTAAGTTTGTCTTTGCTGTCAATAAAAAAAAGCCTGTCATGCTGTATGTAGGTCTAGTGACAAGCCCAGATTTGACCACAATTGCCATGTGACATATGATGCCAAGCAGATGGTATGTCAAGCGTAGTGTCGAGCTTCAATCCTGGCCTGTAGGAATGTGTACTTGCTTAGTTGCGGCTCAATGGTTTTTGTTGCGGTCCATGAGCTACATAATCAGTGGCTCAAAGATACCTTCAGGAGTTATCTTTGTAACAGTAATAGGAGAGGCTGAAGGAAACACTTTTTAGAACCAGACCTTCCATACCAGCTCTTGGGAGTCTTGTCAGGACTTTTATTCTTGATCCAAAAGAAAAAGTCACTCTACTAAGCTATCACTTTGAGAAGAAGCAATGCAGGATGGAATTTATTATTTTTTCTTTGTGTTTTTCGTGATACGAGTGCTGCTCCTTGTCCATTTGTTCCTCTGTGGATTAACAGGCCTTTGAATTTTGACTCAAATAGAGGTGTCTTACCTTGGTTGTTTAAGACATTAGTGGAATATTCTTGCTGATAAGTTCAATGTCATTTTTAGACAGCTCATTTGTTGGGACAAATTTCTGAATTGCTGGTGCTCTGTGATTGTCTCAGGTATTTCCTAGGGACCTCTTCTAGTATGGGAGAACTATTGTCCCATATCCATCTCCCCAATCATGATGTTTAAAAATTTGTTTCTTACAAGTTTTTGCAATTATGCAACCAGAATAAGCTATTGCCTGCAGCTAAATTTGTCTATAGGAAGGGTGTATCAGGTGTAACTGCTGATGTGCTTCTGTGTTGCATATCCTTCTGAGAGCATTCAGTTTTGGACATGAAGGTAGGAGGAGGTGCAGCTTATATTTAGTGCAACTTTTGATTTTATTGGAATAAGTTGAGATTGTTTAAGTCAAAATCTTCTGGTATTGATGATGAGATTTTGTCCACTTGTGGGGAGTTTCTTCTTGGAGCATAATCACATGGTTGTAGTAGATGGTGAGAAAGGGATTGAACTTGTCCTGTCATGTATACTGCATGGCAGTGTACTGGGCCCCTTCTTAGTTGTATTCTATACAAATGGTATATTTGCTTCTGTTGAGAACAGGCTCTTTCCCTATGCTGACGATTCAACTCGGTTGGCTATTGTTAATGATTTGGTTGATATACCTGCTATGGAGGTGTCTCAACAGGTACCTAGCAAGGTTTAGCAAGTGGGGTATTCACTGCTATATGATGTTGAACCCCAGTATGACCATTGCTTTGATTATGAGCAGGTTTAGAACTCTAGAACCTCATAATGATTTGGCACTGGGTGACCCAACAATAATCAACTGTTCCAGTTTCAACATTTTTAAGATGAAACTTGACATCAAGTTGACCTTTGAGGCACATGTTTGTAAGATTGTTTGTCAGTCTCAGAGACCTGGTAATTTGCATTTGGTTGGAGATCATTTTTGTGATCCCAAAATTGTTTGAAGATGTTCCTATGCATTTAATATTTTTATTCCTAAATGTTGCTGTATGCTGCTGTATTACCAACTTTTGTTGGGGCTGTCTTGGTAATGCCAGGGCTGGACTTTTCCAAGAGAAACTAATCCCATTTGCCTCAAAAAATTAATCATCCTAATGGTTTCCACATGGCTTTTGCCTAGTATCTGGCAAAATTAAATGCAGTAGTGCTGCTCTAGTCATTCCATCACTTTCTCTGCAATGAAAAACTGATGCAAGCATTACACACTACCTCACTAAAATGCTACATGCCAGCAAGTGACACTATCGACAGGCGGGAAAAGATTCACGCATGCGCACAAAGGTTCAAAGTCAGCTCATGCCACTGTGCTTGATTCATATCCATTAAGTTTTCACAAAAAATATCCAATACTTTGTAACAGAGCTTTTATGTCAACAAGCATTATTTGTTAGATCATTTTTTAATCAGTTCTTCTTTGAATGTCACTTTTATTTCTTCCTTACTACAATGTGCAAAGCTTCCAGTTGATCTTTACTTAATTGCTTAACACTCCAGACACTAACAAGTTAATTTTTTCTTGAAGATATTTCTTTAATTGAGAGAAACTGAAAGTGCTGCTTTTCTAGTGTTATTCTTTTTCAGGAATTTTAACAATGCATCTCAACTTGGCATCTTAGCACCAAGTTGAGCAACAAGTATCTCTATTATGTTTCAGAATGTGTAGATTTATTGCTTTTTGCATTGGTCTTGCAAGGAGTTTTTAGTTTACCAAATGGCTAAACTTTTCAGACACCTAGAGTTATAGTGTTATTGTAATTGTAGTTAATTAATTATTTGGTTTATCTATTCTTTCAAAATTTCTTGCAGATTAAGAGTACTTTCTGTTTGATGTAATAGTCACTTCAAATATTGTTCTTCTCTTTTTTTCTAAATTTTGTTAAGACAAGAAAATGCCTAGCTATTGTGAGGAGTCTATACCCCAATTTTTCTAGTTATTGTTATGGTAAATTTGATCATCCAGCAATTCACAGCTGCTCAATCAACCATTCTATCACAAGTAGGTTGTTGTATGATGTATGCAAGTCAATAATTGTGATTGATGTATTTTGTATTTCACTATAAAGCCGCCATAATTCTATTAGTATGGGTACTGAGCACGGAAAAACTAGATATTATGCTTTGTTGCCATTACATAACTCATTTATCTTACAGCTGCTGCATGAGTAAGTTAAAGTAATGTCTGTGTATCAAGATGTTCTTATAATAATGTTAATCACTGTGTCACTAATGTACAAGCAGGATATGAGTTGTGAAGAGTGAATTTTTTCTCACAGTAAATGCTAAGAATGATAATACCTAAGAAGTCTGCATGGGTTCAAAATGTAGGAAATCTAAAATGAAATTTTTATCTGCATTAAACTTTTTTTAAAGAGTAACAGAACCAATCTCATGCTAGCACCAAGCAAAATCAGTGATGGGGAAAAACACAAGACTTGGTTTTGGTTGGGTCATCATAAGCAGTGATGAGCAGTCTGACAGAAGTCCAGTGACTCTCAAAATTGCCAGAGTAGGCAGCACTGTGTCCTTCACTCACTTATGAAAATTGTATTACTAATGAACCTGAGCTCTAGCAGAACTTAGCACTTCTTACATAAACACTTAAATAAAATTTGTTAGATGGTCTGAAAAATATCTTGCATCGCTAAAAAAAAATTGAAAAATAAAGCAACCATGGGTAACATTGTGAATATAGAGCCTTAAATAGTGATGTGATTTTACTGGACAAGTATTAAAACTGCATGAATGACTTGAAGGAAGCAAAGAATGTAAGTTGATTTTCCCTCTGTAAGCTCTTTTAAAAGTTTGAGTATTAACACGAAGATATAGATCAAGTGATATATTCACAGAGAATGATACCCAGAACTGCAAAATAATTAGTTTGCAACAGTATTTCAATATCCCAATTTTTATACTTTCTTTTATGATATGAACTTTGTTATGATGAAAGTGAACAATTATATGAAACAGAGTTTATACAGATATTATCTGTATACATTGTATTGTCCTGTGACTCATTCTACCTGTTGTTCATCCTTTGACCTCCTTACAATTGTTCATAATATTCTCAACTGTGCATTAATTTATTATGAGTTTGAATGACCGCCATGCTTGGTGACCATTTTGTCTTGCATGAACATTTCTTACTTTAACCTAAATGCCAATGCTGTCATGTAGTAGGCATAACTTTATACTTTTCTTTTCAAATCTATGAATTTATTAGAACATATCCAAGTATTTATTATTTGAAGAAAATGTTTTTGTACCTGCTTAATTACTTCAATTTTTTAGTGTACAAGGAATTTGATATTTTTCATATGATGAAGAGCTCCTTGGCATTTGTGCTTATGTTGTTACATTTCTAAGTTATGCTTGTTGTTTGCAAAGTATTTTTTCATGGTAATATCACAGCTTGCATGCCAAGTAGCCATGTAGTCATGTTGGTGTCCTTTGCAGGTCAGCGTAGCAACCTCCACTTGGCGTTCCCTTCCTCCTCACCTTCCAGTATGCACCCTTCACTTTCCTCTACCCAGCGCTCAGGTGCATTCCCAGCTCCCCTTACCTATGGTGGCAGTGGTCGTGTCCTGCCCAGTAATGGTATTGGTTTCCTGTCCTCAGCGCTGAGCAACATGAACCTCAACAACACAACACCTGCCACTGCTGCTACAGTGCTCAGCAACACTGCAGCTCCAGCCCCCACTGCTACACCAGCACCATCATCTACTATGTGAGTACTTCATCAAAAGCTAGTGTTACCAATTCCTCATGTTCATATATATCTTTTATTTTTGTGATTGAATAATTTTGAAAGATGGTGCTCAATATTTGCTCCGGAGATCTCATTTTTATTTGCCTTATTGTTCACCGGGCTGGGCTTACAGTACCTTTAGTGCTGCAGAAATGAATGAGTGTTTTTACTGCTTGAGCAGTCAGCAAAATTGTGTTATATTTGATGAGGGACACTAGCAGAAGCATACCTACCTATGCTGCTTCATCAGTAATCATAAATATTATAAGAGACATCCAATATACTATTTATTTAATACATCTTTGAAAAGACTCTTGCACAAATATGGTTTCATTTCACAGAGCTATGTGATAGTTTTGTTCAAAATTTTTTATTGTATTCCTAGTAGGTGCTTCATTGTTTTGTAGTAAAATTTATGTAATTTTATGGTTAGGAGTAAAATGGCAAGTTTATCAGCTTCTGAGTGTGTAGGGTCTAGTCAACATTAGGGAGTAGAGTACATAAATGTATTCAGAGAAATTAATAGGTAGAGCGTACAAATCTTACTCAAATTTTTTTTTTTTTGAGCTTATGCTGATGAGCCTTGTGAGACAAGTGTTAATTAAAGCCATCACTTGCATTCCTCTGATTAAATGATTACATAAAATTTGGCCTATTTGAGAATAGAATGTTTTGACCAATGAAATAGTAGACTATCAATACTGTTCCATAATTAATTATGTCTTGGTGTTACAAATACAAGCTTTCTCGGGCTCATCATTATTTCAGAGCTCAGTGGGTGCTTGTTGAGTTGAATATATCTCTAGATATGATGGGGAACTTCAACTTTGTTCATTTTGTAAAATGTATGAAATATTATACTGCAAAGCATTTTAGTGTAATTACTTATTAGTATTTCAGTATATGAACACCCTTGTGTTAGTTTTTATCCAGCATTACGATTAGAATTCTGCAGAACACATACTTTTTTAATTATGTCAACTCTGTGTCGAGTGTTCTCATGAGACAATATTGTTAGCTTTATTTACCCTGTAATAATTAATTGTTTACCTTGAGACCAAATAAATTAGTATGCAGCATACAACTGATCAGTAGAAATGGCTTGTAAGTTGCAACTATAAAGTTGAAGCAGGGTGTTGAAAAGATATATTCTACTCTTACAATTATACAGTTAGTTGGTTGGTTCATCCGTCTCCCTCATTGGTATTTCACATGAGAATATTACAGTAACCTGTGGTGATATGCTGCATTGTCATAGATAGAATACTGAATATTGTATTGAGAATAAGTGTACTCTATAGAATATTAAATGTTCCATTTGATAAAATGATACAACAATAACTAATCCCTCACTACTTTACAGTTCATTTGTCAGGGTTTTAGTACATTGCAGATTTTTTAAAAACATCAATCAAAAACTCAAAATTTAGCAATTATTATGTGTAAGCTACCCACTTGCTATCAGAATGTTGGGAGTGCCCAAACAATTCAAAATCCACATCTCTGTTTGTTTGGCTGACTATCATCCCGCCATATGATAACCTTACCGACTCAGAAATTTTGCAAGCTGATTAGCCTAGACATTTCTTCCACCTTAGCTCTCATACCCAGCAAAAATGATTGCATTCCTTCAAATCAATGTTTAAGTGATGCTTAGTCTCAAGGTGTGCTAGTTTTTGTTATTCTCTTGTGTCTTTTAATTCAAAAAGTGCTTGTGACGTCCTTGAAAATGGCTTCAAAACGTCCTCCACCCTCTAAATTCTTTAGTGAACCCAAAAAGAAAAGAGTGATATTATACACACAATAAATGTGCATATGTTAAAAATGAGATCATGGCACTACTTTGCAGTTTTCACTTATTGCTGTTGGTTCTGGTCACCATTACTCGTAATAAATGAGGGATTACTATTTTGGTTATTATGGTTTGGTTTTTAATAATTAATTTTGAAGGAAATGAAAATTTGTTACCCTTTTCATACTTCTCTGAAGGAATATTTTTTCAAAATAAATATACCAAGTCCCATCATTTTTATTCGATTGCGTATTCTAGTTATGTACCGTCCTTTTTCTCTACACTCGTACACTCGTACCACACCTGGTACAGTATAAGGTCGGTACTGCTCGACTAGTTCAATCGGTCAATAACCATGGCCTTCGGTTAATCACACGGGTTGGCCAGGAACCAATTGATGGGGGTTGGAAGGAGATAGTGGGCAGCACGAAGGTTTATTTAGGTAAAACACGGCAGGAACAGCACCTAGGTGTTGCGGCTACGAGCACAGCAGTCTTTATGGAACCCCAATGCCCTGCGGGCACGCGCTTTTATACCCTCGAGTCGCGCTCTGCCCGCCGTCCGGCTTCTTTTCCCGCATTGCGGTAAAATCACGTGACAATCACGCCACGCGGAGCGGAACTGCGCAACACGGCCCATGCCGCGGGCCGGCACAATTAATCAGAATTACCAAAAGTTGACATCTCACCGTAATTCAACTGATGATCTTCATGATTGTGTACTTGAAGCTATTTGAAAATTCTGTTGTTTTTGGAGGCTAAAATAGCTAAATTAAATTTTATTAAATTTTAAAGGAGAAAATCCCTCATTCGCTATTTTATTTGCTGATTGAGCTCTGCTATGAAGTGAATTGAACTCGCCCTGTAAGGTTCCTCTTCTATGTATTTGGTCAGTGTTGTCCATGGTGAATGAAAAAGGTAAAAATTTAGTGACTTGATACTCTGTGTTTTATTTGGTCTTGATGCACTATTTGAAAGTTCATTCATGTGGTGTATGATGTACTCTGTTTTGCTGTCATTAGACTTCTGAATTATTTACTATTTAACACATGAAAGCATTAGTGCCAGTCTGTGAGTATCACTATGGGAACCATATCTGTCCATCCATTATTGTCTTTAGTATTACATATGAGAAATTATAATTCCATTTAACTGCAATGAGTCACAATTTGTGGGTTGTGGTCCATTACCCTTATCAGTATTTAATGGAAAATATTACAGCAAGTGAAATGTAGTTTCATTTTATCTAGATGTTTATGTGCCTTCTGTGGAAAACTGTGCAAAGCTAGTATAGGGTGCTTCAGCGATGAGAGGTGTTGTCTTTCCTGGAGAATTTAATTTATATACTGGGTTATATTGTACATAACTTTGTGTGTTTCTAGTGCCAAGATTTTAATGATCTATTTGTGTTAAAACTCTGTAATAGTGAAAAGTACCTTGTACAAAGAGTATCAGTACCATATAAAATACCATGATTGGGAAAAAAGGTACAAAATTTTACACTTACCAGAAAGTGACACACGAAACACTTTAGCCTTCATGAAACTATAAAAACAATTTTTTGAGATGTTAGCTGTTTTATGTTTGAAAGGAGAAAATTTGAAAACAAAATTGCCCACAAATGATTTATTTCCTTTAAGAAATTGTTCCAAGGTTCCACCACCCACATTAATGTATGTCAATTTTGGGGACATATGAAAAGCCTTATTTATTCAACTCCTGAGGAATTAGAGGGAGATCTTTTGGCAAGAATTGCACTGGCCTCTGGTTATATTTTTGAAATGTCTGGCCTTCTCTACAATATCCGGCAGTGTTTAAGTTGAGAATATCAGGTGCACTGATGTGGATGATGGAAAGGTTGAACAATGTCTGTAAAGTAAATGTATAAATAAATTATTTGTGGACAATTTTGTTCTCAAAGTTTCTTTTTTCAAGCATAGGATAGCTAATATCTTAAAAACCAAATTTTTTTCCATAAATTTTCATAGACAAAAGTGTTTTGTTTGCCAATTTCTGTTAGAATGAAAGCAGTTCTAAATTTCATACCTTACACCCTGTGTTAGGCAAGTCTGAATGAATATATCTATATATTAAAGTGAGTCTGAATGAATTATAATGGACAAAATTGATATTCATCTGATCCACCTGTGTGCTGATTTGCAACAATATCATAGATAGGATACTGAATATTATACCTATCATAAGTGAATGTATTTTAAAGGAAATTAAATATTTAATTTACTAAAATACTATATGAAGGTATTTTGGTTTACACAGTGGGTTCTAAGTAGCTGTCTTCAGAGGAAATAATGAAGAACATTTGTGACCTATTACATGCTTCAAGGGGAAAACACTTTTCACTTCAAGATTAAATATAGTAAATCCTGTTATTTTTGATGGAATATGTATTATAACATCAGTATTTTTCAAGAAAAAATGGAATTTTAATATTGTCAAGCTATTCCATCTCTCAAATTTTTCTTTGGTAGTTTTCAGAAAATAATAATTACTTGATGAACCTATCTGTTGTACCATTTTTTTTTATCATCTGAGCATTATGATTGAGACATTTATTAGTAAAAGTGCCTGAAAACTGTTTATTGGTAGCTATAAGTCTGTCTACTAATTTTATGAGGACTTTCATTCAACCAATGATGCAGGCTCTTAGGTCAAGGTGCAGCAGTTGCAATTGTCAAATGTCTTGTTTGGCAAATATAGAATAATTAAAATGGAATAAAATTACTAGTATGTAGGTATCTGACATATCATGTAGTGCTTTTGTTGCCTAAATCCGAGATCTACTTTCCTTGCATCAGAACTCAAAACATCCATGAAACAGTTTCTCATTGTTATTTTGATTTTGATGATATTACAGTGCTGTTCCAAACACTTCTAATTTTTACTTGTGCATATGTTTTTCACTACCACTTTGTATTGTAATATGTAGAAATGGACTAGGAGGTTATTAATTGTAACATTTGATCTTTATAATGAAGCTAATTATCATCTTAACTTCCATTACAATTACTTGAGGTTATAGTGTCTGAAGTTCTGCACATTCCTCATTGACTAAAGTGTGCTCATTAAAGTGCCCATGGAGTGAGAGATTTTTCCCAATGTACAGAATATCCAAAATGTACTTGGTGTAGGAATATTTTTTTCTCAAATTACCCTCAGTGATTTTATGATTTCCTTCATTCCTTGTCTTCATAAGACTGGTTGTATCCATTCTTTTTTCTTTATGATTTCATGTTTGTCAGAATTGTGTTAAAAACTCCCTGTATCTGAAAATCATTCTTCATGTATCACCGTCACTCTTCATCTACATTTGATGTGAATGCAGGAACAAAATCCTGAAATATCTAGATACTGCTCTAGCTGGCAAGTGTTGGACGGTTAAATTATTGGTCTTTCAAGGCAATTAAGTAAGGTGTAGATTTGTTGTACTCTCTAACATTCTTCATTGTTTAGATATGAACTATTGACCTTTGTCAATGAAGGTGCACTGCAGGAGTCAGTGGCCTCAGGATGGCTCATGCTCCTTGGCGCAGAACTTCTGCCTACAGCAGCGGTGATGAAACTGAACCTCGTTCTGCATCAGAGTTCATTTCGCGTCCTAAAGCCAGATCAGCTTCTCCCTTCAATGGCATGGCTATACCGCCTACTACATCTATTGGAATTATGTCTGACTCAAATGAAGTTAAAACAGGTTCCAGAAGGATGGTCAGGGGTGTATGTGGTTCTTCCAATTTCTGGAGTAATGTATCTAATGAAGCTGCAGCCAAGCCACCAAATTGGCCAAAAAAGGTTATTAGAAAAACTTCTGAGAAGGGGTCTAGTGTAGTTCATCCCAAAGAAAAAGACTTGCATCCTAGTACAGAAAAAGTTCTCTCATCTGCTGCTGAGAGTTCTTCAAGGTTGACCAATAACGATTTTAGTGTGGATAAGCCAAAAAGTTTAAATTTACCTCTCTGGAACTCTAAGATTAGCATTTCTCCTTGCAATTCTTCTGTTGAAGAGACAGACTCTGAAAAAAATTCTAGTTGGTTTGGAAGTGGAGGTCTTATTGATAAATGGGGTAATCCTGTTACTGCCTCTCCTCCTCATCCACCCATAAGTACCAAGAAGAAAGTTGTAGTGCGCAGAGTAAAGAAAAATATCAGTAAAACTTCACTGGCAGCTGCAGCTCAGCATCCTGACAGTGCATCAAGGATGGATGTTCACCTAGATTTGCCTCGTGAATCCCAAGAAAATCAACCATGTTGCCCTACTGCTGAAACATCAAAAAACGCTGTGGCTAGTTACTCAGGAGCAATGTCTGCATCTGCAAGTGACTCCACTTCATTATGGCCACTGTCTAAGTTCAGTAGTGGCTCTAGCAGTGATTCTGGTGGTGAGGGAAATCGAGAAGAGAAGAAAAAGAGTCTTGTTCTTCATCTCCCTCCTCCTGGCAGTAGCTCTTCTCACCATCCTCGTCATCACCACCATCACTCTCATCACAGGCACCATCACTCGTATGGTGATGCAGCTCGTGAGAGGTCCATGAAGAGGTGACCTGGTGTGATGTGTTCCTTTACTAATATCACATCAGCTTCACTAATTTTCATTGCATTTACTCCGTTTTCCTTGAAAAATGTAGCTACTGATTGTTGGTGTGGTTTGTCACGTTTTGTCTGCAGCAGTGAAATGTTTCTTGTTAGTATGCTTTAAGAACAAGAGATATGTAATGATTATATAAAATGTAATAACAGCTTAAGTATTTATGTTAATTTTATTGTGTGGTCAATCCTTATACCTGATTATGTATCTTTTGCCATGAGATTGTGATTTTGTGTTCTCTCTTTGGGGGCTTTCGTATGCATATGCTTGAATTCATATGTATATTTCTCTAAACAAAGTTGTGTGTAACATGTGTAAGCTTAATTCAGAGTATAATACCATTAAAGATTAGTAAGCATTGTAGGTTGTATCAATTTTACCTAATTAAAGTTCTAATTGCTAACATATTTAATCAAATGTTGGTGAATGAACTACGTGCATTTGTGCTTGTGTTTTTTATTTCTTTGCTCAATTCAGAGTGTCACCTGGTTGCTTCTGGTTGCCGAAGGGTGCATTAGGCACACGTGTCAGTCGAGGTTCCGGACGGGCTAAGTGTTGAAAT
>VOMN01006427.1:0-10084 GCA_014899125.1 Orchestia grillus | reverse complement strand
ACAATAGTGGCCCCAGCACTGATCCCTGCGGAACTCCACTGACCATCTGTCTGCGCCTTGCTAGGAAACTGTGGATCCACGTCGAGAGCTCTCCACCGATGTTTTGGGCTCTCAGTTTTTAAAGTAGGATTCCATGGTCCACCTTGTTCGAAGGCTTATGAGAAGTCTAGGTATACAACATATAAAGCATTTTCTTTCACTTGTGCTTCGGTTATCTCTTCCGAAGACACTTCTTCCATAACTCGTTGCATTCACTCTTGTTGTTTAGTCATGCTTGTTGTTTTAAGTTACATTTTTTAAAATGCTTTTGATTCTGTAAAGTCAACAAAAGCATTCAAATAGATATTTGAAATTGTCCTATTATTGGTCTGATCCATTGTGTACGACAACTTTAATGTGACGCATCGTGCCTTGCAGTGATCTAATGGAAGCTCTCTATTACAAGTGTCTTACAGATCACCTGCTTTTCGTTGTCATTATTTTTTACTGCTCCTAAGATTCGTGTCTAACACCGTGTTACCATCTTTTCAAGTGTGCTGCTCTAAATCCCTTTAGATGCATTTCTGTAGAACATAACTAAATCCTTTTGCAATTTTTCACTATTTTTCAGCAGTTAAATGAGCGCGTCTCAGGACTCCGTAATGGATTCCCTACGCAGCGCTGGAAATGGCAGCTCTTTAGTTTCGTTTACGGAACATCGTGTTGAGTTTTAAGTTTTACCGTACAGACATGGATCCAGCGTGTTAAAATTTAAATTAATTGGTGTTATAAAGCAGTGACTGAAAAACCAAACTGCTCGGGACAATTTTGAAGCAATGAGAGAACACAGCATTGCTCTCGTGACGTACTGGCCGCTGCAGCATCCGTCACTCCAGCTGCTCGACTGGTGACCACGGCATTAGCGTCGCATTCTCGGGCCAGGGAAAATTAATTCCGTTTATGGCCCGTGAGGATGAAGTCGTTCTCTTGCCGAATGCCTGACAAATTTGTGTCGTGTTCGCTACCGCAGAGACGATGGTTTCGTCAGAAAATGTTCACTTCTGATTATCGAACTAGATCTTGTCAGTATGTTCTTCAGCTTTTAGCAGCTGTAGCTCTGCACAGCCGGAGGAGCCATTGTTTAGTTTGCATCGTCAGTTTTCAGTCCAGATGTGAATGTAGCCTTCATTTTGCACTGCCCTGCCGCGCCGCTTTCCTTAATGCGAGTAATGAAGCAAGGAGCGAACACCTCGTGCCTGTCATTGCCGCTCGTGTAGTAGTAATTTGTGATAGACGTAGCCAATTAATTGCCTCAGAATTCATTACGGTCCGTGGATAATTTCATTTGTCGCCGTGAAATTTTCCCACTGAAATTTTGTAGTCCTTTAGGGCGTTTCATGACCTACAATTCAGAGGACTTATGAGCGAACCTCTATCTCCTGTGATCGATGAGACCCGCCACAAAAGCGCGGACCGCCGCACATTGGCCGGAAGTAATTTAGTTAGTGGCGAGTCTGAGTTAGCGCCAGAGAATAATGCAGCCACCCAGCAACGGCCTTTTGAACTTCCATCTCAGCTCCTTGGCCCTGCGCCCGCTGATGGGTCGAGCGGTGAGGATGCAAGTCCGATGGGCCTTCTTTAGTCGTGGTTAAGTGCTTTCTTTGTGCTTGAGATTATTTGTTGCTTGTTGTTCAAGTTCATACACTTATGTGTAAACGCACGTAGACAGTGATCATATTATCCCCTATTCGATGCATTATTCCACTTTAGTCTGCCACTTACCAGGTGAAGTTTTACATCCCTTTTATGTAGAAGCTTTGCTTACTTTAAATATAGTCGAGATTTTTCATTTTTTTGCATTTTCAGTTATCGATGTTTTTTCTCAAGTATCTATATCGAGACCGTTATTACTTCTGATGTCCATTTCATATTTCTTTAAAAAATTACTTCTATTCTCACCTTAACTTACGTAAAACGGTATTTTCACTGCAATTCTTTCTCATTCGTCCTGAATGAAAGGTGGAGTGACTTATTTCAAGTACGTCATTGCGTGTTCACGTTTTTGTGCTGTGTACGAAGTTCATTCTTCAAAATCGCGCTATCTCATTACCAAGTGAAATACAACAGTTAATTAAATGAGTCATTATTAGACGTCTACGTTGTTGGTTGTTGTGGGTGTCCCTCGGCCAGCGCCTGCGTGCCGCCTCCAGTCCTCCTCCTGAAAGTAGATTTCTTCATTCGAGGCGATTTGAGAATTGCTTGTTCTCAGGTTTTCCCCTCGCTGCGTTCGGAATTTGACCAGAAATTTGAATGTGTTCGGCCTCGTTCGCTTCCATGCGCTGTTGGCCGCCCTTTGTTGGCTGGGCTCCGCCGGGAGCCTCTCGGGGCCCATTTCTTTTCAACTACTTAGAACACAAATTGCTAGTCTTTCTCTCTATTTCTATTTTACATTCTTGACATTCCTCTCGAAACGACTCAGAATTTATCCCGGACAATATAGTCGTTCGTATTCTCTGTTGACGAAATTTCTGCATATTTCTTCGCTTTAGTTGCACTTGCCTTCGTTCGACGTCTTTGTTTTCCAGTGTGAGCTGTGAAAATAATTTTTTTCACGTCTACTAGATGTGACTGAAGGAAGGAACGTTTTTGTCATCTTTCATGCTCTTATTATAAATGTGGGACCGATGTCCTAAATACTTTTCCTTGGTGTTAGTATAAATCAATGGATAAATATGATAACAAAATGAATAGTTCATACAAGGCTAATCACTAATCTGAGTTTGCTTCTATTCTGACTCACTGACACGCTCAGAGCCCGACGAGCCCGACTGTGTTCAATAGCTGTCCGTGGTTTTTGCCTAGATTACAATGTGGCGTTGCGGTGATCGTCCGGTTCCGTTTGGTGCCGGACATCTTTGTCCTCGGGCCATTTTAATTCATGTTCGTCTAATTTAATGAAGGCTATTGCAATTTTTGGCCTTTACACTGAACTGTTCCTGATCTTTGTACCAAGTTAAAATTTGGATGTTTGTCAGCAAGTGGGCATGAAATTATTTCTGTAGCATGTTCGTGAATGCACGTATTTTTTGTTATAAGCTCACCAAATAATTTGGTCTGTTCTTTATGAAGTTGTGAACAACCTGATGAAAACAAATTTCATGTGTGAAATTTTACATGTTCTTTGAAGGCTTGAATGATACCTTCAGATTCCTGACCCTAAGTGTCTGTACAAATTTTAAGTTGAAATTTTGTGGTCACCCAGGGGAAACGCTGTGGTACTGCATGAATATGTGGTAGCTTCAATTTGGCCAGAGCCTCTCTGTGTGCTGTAGTAGTCGGCTGATGTGAACATCGAATGGAATTTGACCGCAGGAACAAGCTGAGGGATTGTTCATTGATATCTTCTACGGCCACATACCGTCCGACACAATCGTGAACAGACACCAGACGAAAGGTAAGAGCAATACTGGTCCAGGAATTGCTGATGTTTATTACGAAAGGAAAAGGTCAGCCGAGAAAGTCACGATCACAGGCAGCAGTCTTTCCGAACACGCATCTGTACTTTTGCTTCAACATTAAAACGCAGCTATTGAGTTAGGATCCAAAAATTTGATTGTATTTCTTTTCATTTGTTATCAATCGTATTTGAATCGTTGCTAATCCTTTTGCTTCATGTTGAACGTATTATTCTTGCTGCCTTTATATCCTTGTCCAGAAGCTGCAGCACAACTGCTCAGAGCGTAGCACTCGGAGACAGGGAGATCTTGTGGTGACTCGAGTATTCGCACGTGATGATTTGTTGCTTTATTCTCTTTTTGTGAAGTTCAGATAAGACGTCGGAAATGCAATTAAAAGTGCTTCGAGATTTACTATTCATTATCTGTCAATGCGAATTTTTGCCTTTATTCACGCTGCCAGCAATGGACGTTATTTTCAAGGAGCTTGTTTCACATTCTTACGATAAGTCTAACTAAAAATCGACTGAAGAAAACTTCTGAGGTTCTTTATTGCTCATTTTGGCTGTTATGTACGCGCATCACTGTTTAAGAATAATTCATTCGTGGTGTAGTTCTCTAATTACTTTCTGTAGAGGTGTTAATATACCTTTTGTTCTTTTGCATGCATCTAAAGTTTCTTACTCTGCTCAGTAGTCTGGCCGTATTTTCACTTTTTTCTTGTGCTTGCTTTGCGTGCCTGAGGTTTTAAGGAGTTGTGATACTTAGATCTCTATTCCGATTTTCTTTTCTTAGGTATGTTGGAAATATCGATTATTTACTCCAATGTGTATTCTGGCATTTCTCGACGCTGAAGTTCAATCGTCAGGTTACGGTCCATTTGATAGTGAGTGGAGATATATTTGAATAGTTGTTCGTTGGAGTCTTTGCTATGTTAGTTAGATAGTGAAGTATGTCATCACGCGTTATAACTAAAAATTAAGATATCGAGCGTTTCACCTAATGCCCAATTCCACTATCTGAAAGTAATATATATATATATGTGTGTGTTTAGTTTTGTGTTATCACACGTTCTATTCTCGAAGATATTTTCTGAATATTGCGAAGACCGCCCGAAGAAATTCGACTTTCTTTTAAAATTGTTTTTAACTTAGAAATATTTATCATACATGCTGCTGATGCAGTTAATGTAATTTTCTATGGCTCTAGTTATGTCAGATTAGTGATGAATTCGTCATTCCCTGGTTATGCAATGGATTGAGTCAGGTGACGCTACGAGGTTTTGATATTTGTGTTATTTTATCTAACTTGAAAAAAACATAGATGGCTCTATACCGTTTGTTTCTTGATTCTTGTAAAATTTTAATTATGACGATAGGCCTGACAGGCAATCGTGAGTACACGTGCTAGTTGTAAGTTAGTGAATTTTCACTGGGGACAGATGGTTGCGTTCCTCCTTTTCGAATGTTCATTTTTAATTTGTTTCGAGAGCAATGCGCTGAGACCTGCGCGACTGTGTCGTGGAAGCAATAGGACTTAGTGCTCTTGCTTTGCATTGCCGGCTCCTGCAGGTCTTCAGATGGTAAGTGGAGTGCTTGCATGCGAGACAATTGTACACTGCGGAGGCAAGGAACGTCCGCGTGCATGAGCTGACCCTGCAATCGCTCCCTACCAGTTCACTGTAGTACCCCTGGTTAGTTTTAAATGAAGGTGTTGTCTGCTGCTGGTCCCCAGGTGGCTCTGGAGTCCGTCGTTAAAATGTGCGTGCTCTCATTACTGTCCCTAATGGGCTCACTGGCCGCCCTACCCGGCGCGTGCGTCTCCGCTGTGCTTCTGTTTCTTCTGTTGGCAGGAAGGGGCGCTTCTGTACTCGAGATAGGTGCACGTTTTTTGGTCAACGTAATGGTTGTTACCATCACGTAGAAATGAAATGGTGTAACATTGTTAAAATGTGGAAAGAGGGGCGAAAATGTATTTTTTCCTCTTAAGGACTCGAAAATCTTTGGCTTGATGTTGCCAAGCATGCAGACCACCTAAATAAGGGTTATGTTTTGTGTTGTGTTGATTGTGGCAGCTGCTTGTGTATCTGCCATGTGCTCCATACGATCGTAGTCGTAATACCTATTTCTTTAATAGGTAAAATGGATCCTTTATTGAACAAGTATATGTGATTGCCTGATTTTTGAGGAATTCGATTCATTCACGCAGAATGGTGCGGTTAACGACTGTGATCGGAGAACTTGGATTGATCTGCGGTATTTTTTTTCTTATGTCATGTTATATTCATGTTTTATAATTGTTTGAGAAAGTAACAATGTTATAATATGACACCTGTTTCATTCATCAAGCATATCTTATTGTGCGGTTCGATGTCTCTATGAATACAGTGGACTTTGCTGTTTGAGTTTCATATTGGGCAAGGTCAATATTACGTAGATTTGAAATTTCAATTCTAGTTGTACTTAAATAAGTAGCAAAATAGCGATGAAGATATATACTTCTTTGGTAGAGGGATGTGAGCGTCGTATTCAAGAAGTGACCTTTTCTAGCCTACTGTGGGGAATTCAAACTTCGAGACATCACTTTATGGTGAGCTGGCTCTCTGAGTCCTGAGTCTTAGCCTCCTTCTAGTTGAACTGAAGCTTTTGGTGCGAGTGTGAGCTTTGTCAGCTCGTCCCGAAGTGATGCTAACAGGAGGTCATGCTATCAAAATGTTAATTATCATCGAGGTGGTGGAGACTAAATAAATTGTCCTTGCGTTGGAGCCGCAGTGCAATGTGCGGGAGTGCTAGTAGTGATTTAAGGTGTCCTACAACTCAGGGTAGTCCGCAAGCAACTGCTGACGCTTGTTCCTGACTCATAGTCGAAGGTTTAGGTGTTGGATTCAAACGCTATCGCACCTCTTCTCATAGACTTCGTCACGCATGCCGTTTGTGTCGGAGAATTTCCGTGAGCTGATTTCGAGCGACCTAGAAATTTGACCCTTCCTCCTCAGAAGTACAGGCACTTGGAGGGAGGAAACTCGCTATTTCCAGTCCACTTGGAGCCAGCGTTCTTTATTTCTCTTTTAGTTTTATTCTCGTTTGCAAACAAGGAAACCTTGAATCTACTCTGTAGATTGAATTCATAATTGTATTATGTTGAAAATATATATGCACTATCAGATTTTTCGTGTTGCTGCTTTAATACATAGTTCAATTTTCTTGGGGTATCATCAGTCTCGGCGCAGTTGCCTCGCACTTCAAAAGAAAATAGAAAAGAAAGATCTGGAAATGTCATGTTTAATATTGAAGATCGAAAAGATTCACAAGTCCTATTTTTCAAGGCTATAAAACCAAAGCTTTCCAAAGGAACATGAAGCTGAGTTCGACGCCTGGTGTCGCACCTGTTCGCTAGAGAGGTAATGGTGGTGCTGAAGTGACCCTGTCGCTCCCGTGACCTGCGACCGGCTCCCGTTAGCAGCTCGTAATATCGGTGGTGGCGGTGGCTCGTCTCGTGCAGGCCGCGTGGTGTACCAGTCGTCGTGATGGCCAAGAGACTCGGGTCCAACCTCCGCTCCTTCCCATGTTTCTCTAATTAAAGGAGTTGTGCCTAGCCTGGAAAGCTGCAAGGCACTTCAGGCGCTGCGTCAGCACTGGGCAATTGACGAACACTGCTGTTTACTGGCAGAGTGTTCCCCGGCGACGAGTTTATGCAGCGCAATGAATCTCCTGTTAATGTTTCTTTCCTTAGTTGAAATAGTTACGTGAACCAGGTTTGGAACTGCACGAGTGCGCTACGCTAATGTTGGAGGAGGTGGCGCCAATGCGGTGACAGTCAAGCTCTGAGTAAATGGGAGGCGAGTAAGCCGACTGTTATCGGGCTGTTAAATTTGAAGTAAAACGAGTTTGCCGACCCTGCGCTGGGTTGCAGGAGCCTTTCACTGCAGTAAAAGTGTCACTCCTTATACAGGTGCCGTCAGTGATCGGCCCAGAACCGGACGCTCGCATTCCCTTCTAATTTCCGTGGAGTATTTGCAACGCTTTTTCTGACTCGTCAGTGCGGGGCTTCAGCCGAATTCAGCGTGGTTAATGTATTCCTTGTTGCAACTCTAGTGTCCGTTTTGAAGAGTCTGCTCCAGAATTTCCAAGTAAATTCCTGCCTTTTGTTGAGGTGAAATTGAAAAATATCATGTTTAACAATGGCCCTGACAATGTCTCTGTACATTCTGTATTAATGCTGAGGCGAGGATAAATTTTTACCGCGAAAAGTATAGCATTAGTATTTTTTTTCTAGTCAAGATTTAACAATGTAATTAAAGACATAGCTTGCGGATCATGCATAATTCTCTGCATCATATATTTCGGAGGTTTGATTTGGGTGCTACGGTTCCCGTGGTTTCACAGCGGCGACAGTTCAGTTTACTTCTTTGACTCGACCTATGACGAGTTTTTTCGAAGCCTAGTCTGGCTGTAGAGCAGGAAGCTCCTCGTAACCTGGTCTTACAGAACGGTGACGGTGACAAGCGGTAGCGATACGGTCGCCCCTGTGTTGCCTGTCTAGATCCCAATTGTTAGGACCCTGCGCTCATGTTCTAGGCTGTGTCCCATACGTCTCCTTTGAACGAGCTTCTTTTTTTAGAGCATGGATGAAATCATGGCCTTGCATTTAATGTCATGCAGGGCTTTAAAAACATATCGAGTACGCGCTGTTTGAACGTGTTTCCACGCAGAGGAAAGGTGCGAATTTGCATTCAGGAGTTAAATAAACTAATAAAATATGACCCTTAGACTATTCGATTCTTCCGAGCAGTTGAGCATCAATTTTCGTGGTTAATGTATTAGAAAAGTCCGACAAATGGGAAATGTACGGAAACTGAAGCGATATTTTCGTTAAAGAGGTAATATGAATTTAGCCCATGAAAATTTTTGACGGAAAATCCATCACAAAATCTGATTGTTCAAAAACTAGGGCGTACGACAGTTGAAGTATGGCTGAAGTGATGAGCACAGCTTAGTGTGGAAAATCGTTGCCTTTTGCTACCCCGTGATTGTAGGGATATTTTATGCCTAGCATTAAAGTTGGATTGTCAGTAGTTAGCAATTCACTAGGGAATTTACTTTGAGAGTTGAATTAAAATTGTATTTATGTGACTGTGGTACACGGAGATGAGTATTTTGGAAACTGCATCGTAAGTGAGACGTTGCGTAGTGAACTGTTAATGCCGAAGCATTGCAAACGTTATTTTTGTAGTTGCTGGGTAAATCTCGTACTGCAGTTACCTCTGCTCCGCCTCTCGTTATGCTTAGAGCTTCGCCACAGTTTAGCATTTGGTACGAGTCCAGACTGTTGCGCTTCACTTCACAATGCTTCACTTTTTGTTACATATTCATATGTTCATTTTGCCCCTCTTGATGCATTTGTTGCGACTCATGTGGTAATACAACACATTCATGTGTTGGTCTCATTCTCATTTTCTGCGGGGCATTGCCTGTTAGAAATGAAAGTTTTGTTTTGTACTTTATATTTTGCGAGTTGCGTGATGTTTATGAAGTTATGGCACTTAATTTGATACGAAGACTTGAGTGCTGTGTAGTATTGTCGAGGAATTTTATGAGGTCGGTGTTCCGGGCCTGTACTGCCGGAGGTCGCTGCATGGCCAGGTTGTGCTGTCTTGTGGCGGCTGCTGGAGGAGGAAAAAGTTGTTCTTACGCAATGGCGCGGATGTTGCGGCGAGGTGCTCTCCAGCACGCGCTCCTCCGCACGCCTCATCCAGCGCGAGCGGGCCCAGCTGCTGCTGCTGCTGCTGCTCCTGCTCCTGGTGCTCCTGCGATCGNTAGGCAATAGGGTTAGGTTAGGTAACTGGCATAGGATAGGCAATAGGGTTAGGTTAGGTCAGCCTATCGCTTGCTATGAGGACTGGCTGTTATGTCGACGCAGTTGTAGATAGGCCTTTGAGACTTCTGTCATCCCGACTGTGCTTCCATTTTCATACGTTTTTTGCTATTTCTTCTTTGTTTCTTCTTCTTCTTAACTTTCAGTTCCTATGCGCAACGAGTCCTGTGTGGGAACACACCATGTACACAGGTTTCTCGTTTTTTAGTGAATACTAAATGGTCTATTCTCGTAGGGTGAGAGTCTGAATCACTGATGCACGGCAGTCTTTACCGCTACTATTACTACTGTCACTTCTGATAATATCTTTCGAAGTCCGTGGGAATTCAATTTGTAGGTTTAGACTATATTTTTACCATAAATGTATTCTTTCCCCGTGCCTGAGAAGCGGCCACAATCCTCGTGCCCAGTGCTTCACTATGAATGGATAAGCTGTGATGCAGTCACCCTTGACTTCTTGCTATGGTGAGCTTTGTGTGCGTTACTTCAATTGTATACACCTTTGCTATGGGTCGTACGATACGATTGTATAATTATTCTTGTTGCACGATGACATCATATGTGGCTAAACACCAGCAGTATCGACTGAGCTGCGTGTTGTCCTAATCTCTGGAGGCACGACTTGTGATCGCGGTAATGGGAGGCCGTGACTACTGTCGCACCTCTCGCTGGGGGCAGGTCTTGCCGAGTCTTGTGTGGTGGTGGTGGGCTGTGTGGGGCGTGTTGTGTGGTGATGGGCTGTGTGGGGCGTGTTGTGTGGTGGTGATGGGCTGTGG
>VOMN01006421.1:0-16992 GCA_014899125.1 Orchestia grillus | reverse complement strand
TATATAGTCCGAAGTGAGGCACGTCGCAATTCTTGCTCGCATGAAATGCTTAAGAAAATAGTTCCGTAAAGTTGAGTCTTTTTTGGTGCTGAAACGGTTGAACGAAATTCGATGATTCACGAGGTGGAAAACCTATGAAAGATTTGCGGTAGACTATTCAATTTTGGTAACTTTTTACCCGATATATCCACTCTAATAGAATATACTATGTATTCAAAAGTAGCTTTCTAACTCGTAAAAAGTATTGTTTATAAAGAATTAAACATCGCGTACACAGGACTTGGCTGCCTTCGACGGCTGCAGCTAAGAATCCTGTTTGATGTGTAGAAGCCTCGCTGTCAAATTCAGAGTCCCCTGTAAATGACCAACGGTCGCGGGAAATGGTATCAAGGAGACCGAAGTTCCTCAGACGCGACGTCTTAGTCAAGTTTAGGTTCAGAACCCCAAAATGAAGTTAAGGTTCAGAACCTCAAAATGAAGCCCGGGTTCAGAACCACAAATCGAAACTCATGTTCAGAACCACTAAGTCAAACTCCCGGTACCGGTGGAGTAAGTTGACTAAAATTAAAGTCAACAATAGAATATCACTATCATGTAAACGAAAAAGGTATTAACGTATACCAACGTCATTATACGTCTCTAAAATTCATCTGACAAAATCGATTGCATATCAAATATTTTGTGAGCGTATTGCCAGCAAGGCACTTGAGTTTACATGATTTTGAGTGCACATCTAATTCGATGATTATTTCGGCAGCTCTGGCTCACGCTGCGCACCATACGTTCCCGCAACATAGAGGGGCAGGAATTCAGCTTCCGCTCTATTTTTCCATTCGGTGAGTAAATTTACGTTTACTCACTGGACAGGGGAGAAAGTTCGGGGTGGAGAAGCTGTGGGCTGTTATTCCTGCTGCACAGGGTAGTTTGTGATAGTTTTCAGGCGCGTGACACTCAGAGTAAGGTTGTGACTCAGCACGCTTCCTACCGCAGTTTCGAGAGGAATTTGCCACTCGTACAATTTAATTGCGAGCTGTACAGCGTCTTGTAGCGAGCCGGCCCGAGCACTAAACGAGAATAATAATGAGCCTCCTGCAAGGCTCGTATCTGTGTTCTTTGCTCCTAATTAATCCCATTAATTGAACTGGATAAACAGACCGTGTGCTTGTGGCTCAAGGGTGCTTCTCGACTTCCGTGAAATTGCAAGGACGTTGTAACGAGGCAACGTGCAATGGGTATCTGTAAGGCTTCTTTAGGGGAAAGGCATCAAAGTTTTGGGTGGGATTCGTGGCACAACGGCAGAGCGTTTGCATATTTTGCAGAAGCTACGAGTTCGATTCCGGGCGTTTGTTGAGACTAATTTTCATTTGGTCACGGAATAAGGGCTTAAAAGGTTGAGGCGGAATCACGTGCCCTGTAGGCTCATGTGAGCGAGGGTGCCTGACCGGCCAGAGTGTAAACGTCATTGCGTCGTGTCAGTAATTAGGTGGCTTTTAGTATATAATTTTTTGTAGGTGAGCTTAATGGAGTATAATTCCTTTATTTTTTTCCTCTCTAAGGAACCTCAGGCGTAATGATCTCCTCTGCCAGTCGCAGGTCCTGATGGTCGCGTCGTTAATCAAATTTGGACGATTAGTGTCTCTATAGGTTCTTTAGGCTACCCGAATGCTATAAATTTGAGCACATGCATCTTCGGAACAAAAGGAAGTAGGGTACACATCATCCTGCTTCAAGTATTTCTTGCAAAACGCAGTGATGTTTGTAAGATATTTTAGAATCATTAATGTCTCTTAAAATACGGTGTGTGTGTCTTTGAAAAAACTCCTCTCCTGCTCTGCCTTGTCACTTTCTATTTAGACGCACCCAAACGGCTGAAGCTCGTCTCCTACAACTTTTTGACTTCTTGATGAACTTGAAAGAGGAGATTTAAATCCGGCGGAGACCGTGGAATTTCAAGGACTTTGGCGTCACAATTTACTTTCACATAGAAAGTGAAATTTTCTACACGAATCAGGAAAGTATAATTACAATTTTTCTGCCCCGCGAACCCAATTCGGTACATTCAACAAAATTAACTCTAGGGACGTTGTGTGTTTGTTAAAAAGTGCTACCAGCCAAGAGGAAATATTCTCGTACAGTTTTTGTTTCTATCTCGTCCTGTGTTGCATCGATGTGTCTGCGAGAGAAGATGCGTATACGATGAAAAATTGTTTATAGACTAGAAAATAATTTAGGCCATGAAGGGTAGAGATGTATTAGGGGAGCGGAGAACTGAAACAATCTCGGGTCTTGAACCCATATTTGGAGAGAATACGACTGAAAAATCACAGGCTATTTTACAGTCTCTCCAAATTCAACATTTTATTATTATTAATATGTTTCATTCTACCATCAGAGAAGCAATCTCATTGATAAATTAATCACTTCTGTAGATCCAATTATGCCTATTTCTGCTTCAGCGATCGTATGAGGGAACAGATTATGTCGTTCTTATTCATCACTTATCCTTTATAGGGGATAATTGTACGGCACAAAATAATACTTATTGGGATTCTCTTAGCCTATCAAATCTGTGCATGTGTAAAAATTAATGAAAATATGAATAAGATATCTCATTTACGATGATGAAAAAGTTAGTCTTCCTCAGCTGCATCAAATCGTGAGTGTTATCGATTATCATAACAATGAAGTTCGGTGAAAGCTTTGGTTTATTTCATGAAATAAAGTACAATAACACCTATATTTCATGAAATAAAGTATGACAGCACCTGAACAGTAAATATATACGTATATTCACATATTTACAGCGGATACAGAAAGAAACTCCACAGTGCCAATTTTTCCCTGATTTTTAAATCACACTACCTTTAAGTTAGCTGACCTTAATGAACTATGTACCATTCGATTCAGTATCGTTTTGACAGCTTGAATTTTGGGGTTTAACAGCAAGCAATCTTTTTGGCACTGCCTCGATTAATTTCCGACAGCAGTCGGGAGAGAGGATGTCCCACTTCTTCTTTGTTTTAACTCAGCGTTGATGAAGATTAATGATGGTGTCTTTGCGTAGCTGTTGCTCGATGAGGTGCCACACGTTGTCGATAGGATTAAGGTCTGATGACTGGACAGGCCAATCCAAACGTGAATGTTACGCGCCCGGAAGAATCTCTTGACGTAGGCCGCTGCGTGTATGGGAGCATTGTCCTGCATGAAGATTGGATTCTCTTCCAAATTATCATCATAATAGGGCACAAATGTCCAGCTAACGTGCCAATATACTTAGTCGTATTAATTCGTCCTTGCAGTAGAACGAGAGGTCCTGGACCATGAGCAGCTGGTGACTCCCCACACCCTGACGGAACCTCCACCACCTTGAAGTGCCGGAACTGTACACCTGCTATGAAATTCCTCACCTTTCATCCGTCAAACATATTGTCTGCCATCACTTCCTAGCCTAAAGAACTTGCCTTCATCGCTAAAAGAATTCATTACGGCACTTACATGTTCTTTACCGATATCTTCGGTTTGCGTCTTGCAACACAATCTCTGGTCTTAAATTCGTTCAATCTACGCTTAATTGTTGCAACAGAACATTTTCCAACAAGTACATACCCTTTTAAAACTTAGGAAGCAGTTTCAAATCTGTTTCTGAGGCTGCGGATTTTATGGCGCGATCTTCCCTGTCAGAAGTAACTCTTGGGCGATCAGATTTTGGACCATCTAGAACACTGCCTGTCATCCGATCCCTTACCACGGTCTGTCGCTCAGTTATTTAATCACATTTGAGTCTTCTGCCTGACTCCGTGTTACACAATCCAGCATTATGGAGTTCAATAAGCTCCTCACCATCAGTAAGAAAAAGACAGGGCATTCTGACTGAATATTAATTAATTATAACGGTAAACTCACTGGGGAAACTATTAGTAGGATTGCAGATAGATTTTGAGGATTAGCGTCTGATTCTAAACAGCGAGGTTACTTTTTGACTTGCAAATGTTCGTTGTGCCACGTTTGTAGAGAAATATCCATCCAGATAAACATAATTAAAGAAATGATTGATATTTAGAAGAAGAAATACGCTAAGTGGAATGATATATAACTTTTTATGGTTATTTACTTAAATTTTAGTTTAATTGATAGTTCCTCAAAAATATCGTGTACCGCCACTGTATATACACTATACATTTTTTATACTATATATGGATATAATCCCACGCAATACTGATTTAAACGCAATTGCAGCAGATAGTCAACGCCTCTTCACTCGCGAAACTTGAAGTGAAGAATGGCAAGCGTACGTCGTCAAAGTTGCGGAAGAGGTTTTCGTTGCCACGTTGTGACCTATGGATCTACTTAAAAAAAACTAATTCTGCTGCACTCCAATGCTTTCGTAAATGAGGGATGTATGTATAATTACTCTGGTTGGCAGCCGAGGGAAATTAAAGGTTAGGTGATCTGGACGAGAGAGGAACATGTCAAATTAACACGTTCGCTGCAGCCGTAAAATTTAGTCTCGTTGTTCCACGCCATCATAATTGTTCGCATTAATAAGCATTCAAATCGCAATTTTCCTTCAATGCAATGATTCTATGATGTGGAACCACTTGTAGCCCATACATGATCAACGAAGATGTAGATGTACGTTAGAGACAAAAGTTAATGATAGCAATTAAGCAAAATTAAATAGCATCGGGGCAGAAACTGACCAATTTCCATTTGACACACAAGTGTCGAATGGCTGTCTGTGTTAATGAGGAAAATAAAGAGTAAAATTGCAGCAGGTGAAGGAAATGTAGCATTTAGGTGCCTGTGAGACTAAGGAAAACAAGGTGCTCACGCAGCGGAACGAAACGTATGGTGGGCGAAGTCGTCTGTACCAATGAGGGAACTGAAGAATAAGATTGCTTACAACGCCGAGTTAACCCCTTAATGAACTATCCCGAGATATCTCGTGGCCGTGGTTGTTGTATTCACACGGCCACTGTCGGTTACACAGACCGTGTGAATGCACCGCTGGTCTTCTCGGGGTAATTCGTTGAGGAGTTAAATGTAAAGTTGAGTTGTCTGGGCGACAACAGGAAGCGATGTTCCACTGTGGTCACGAGAAGCAGCCAGAGCCCGGCGTGCGCCAGGGCCGTAACAGTCGTATGAGGCTCCATGGACGCGCTCTCTCTGCACTCGCTGCAACCTGGGTCGTATCGAAATCCTTGTATTGTTTTATTGTTTGTATGGAACGAGAACGTAATATACACTCTTCAGCATGGAGCTCAACTTGAAAATTAGCCATATGCTTGATACTGCGTGTGTGCGTTCAAAAAATCAATATGTTATTGAATTCAGAGTGCGTTCAAAAAATCAATATGCTATTGAATTCAGTCTTCGATTAATGTTATGAACCGCCAGGTTCAGGTATACACCTCGGCATAAGAGATACAGCACCTCCTATAACTTCTTGACGAAGCCATAAGTTATATCATTCAAATCATTTTCAAGGTCTAGGCACTGATGCATCAAAGTCATCAGTCAAATCATATTGCAAGCGAGAAAGCAAATGGTATTAGGTTACACTAGGGTTACGCCCTCCAGCCTTCGTACCCCGTACCCAACAACACCAGCACCGGACCAGGACGCCGTTGTGCTCTGTCTCTCTCCGTGTCTGCGGCTTTTGATCGTTCTCGTACAAACACTTGACAACGGAGAGAGAATAAATTTACCACTGGAAGCTGATGCGACCCAATTTGTTAGACTGTAGTTGGAGACCGGGTTCTATAGATGATTTTTTTCGAGATTTGCTAGTCAATAAAGTTTTGAGTCCTAGTTCGGATCAACTTTGATAGAAAATGTACAAAAAGCCTAATTAAGTTTCATCAGCTTTGAATACACAAGTTTCTCATAATTTATCTCACAAGCTCCTTCGTTAGTTATGTCGTTTCTCAAATCATTAGCCAGCGTGTACAAAAAATTTATAATTTACAATTAGAACCTAACACATTATTCTGTTCAATTCAGTTCGCATAAGTACGAGTAATAAAAGCGATTTAACCATACCGTCACCGTTCACTTTAATGCCTCGACGTAGCAATCAAGTAAAGCAAGTCCCCTTGGATAAGGAACTAGTTAGTTCTAATGAGCTAATGATGAACTGATTAATGAATTGGTAATTTCAAAGAACTAATAAACTGATAAAAGCATCACGATAGCGATAACAGCTTCCCCAGACGTGCGCGAGAGCGGCCACTCCGGGACTGCGACTGGAGAGTTCCAGCAGAGGCGATGTACCAGGAGGTGCTGGGGCTGTACCAGGAGGTGCTGGGCTGTACCAGGAGGTGCTGGGGCTGTACCAGGAGGTGCTGGGCTGTACCAGGAGGTGCTGGGGCTGAACCAGAAGGTGCTGGGGCTGTACCAGGAGGTGCTGATGCTGCAAACCCGTCTCGAGTTTTTAGAATCCTTCGTATATTTAGATGTCCGGAAATGTACGTTCAAATATCTGTTGCTCAAGCTGCTCAAGTACCAATAAGTATCATAGATTTTACCTATTTTTACAAACAGTCCGGTAGATTTATGTTTGTTCAGGAAAATGTTCAAAAATTTTCAGTGTGCTCATCATGCGGCTTGTATTCGCGACTCGGTGCTTCTACAGCTTAGTTCGTCTACTATAACTTTTTCGGAGACAACGACTTCAATAGCCAAGCGTTACCAAACCGTTAAGTGTTACCGGATGACATATACGATAGTCGTAGGAGGAAACAAATGAATCTGGGTGGCAACGCAGAAAAATGTTTAGAATTCCCCGGAAATTTGCGATTTTTAGTGTTCGGAAACGGTACACTGAGATTGCTGCAACATTTGACCGACCTATTGCTGACAAATGCAAGTCAAGTCACACTGAATGAGTCCTTGAAGAAGCGGTGAAACGAGTGAAAAAAACTCACATTAGGGTAGCTACCGAAAGCCATATTTTTTCAATAGTCATTCTGCATGATTTAGGGAAAGAATTGACTAACTGCACCAGAGCAACAAACCAGTAGCTCACGCCAGGCGCTTGCAATAAAAACAACTTTACAGGAACACGGAAATGATGAAGAGGACAAACAGCTCTGCTGTCAGTCCATATCATTGGGAGAGAAGATGCTCTAATAAATTATGTTGAAAATAATGAATAAGTAGAACGATACTCTTTACTGTGATGCTCGTGCTTATGAAGAATTACCTACATTCTAACTGTAAGCCTAATCGAATCCATTCTTCATATCAGAGATTTGTCTTTCGTCTTCTTTGACGTCTGTAAATGAATTCAAACTCCTCACGTTTTTCATGGACGATGGTGTGAATACGAACACCACTCTCGTGTAGAAACACTGGAATAGAGTGGCTCGCAAAAATCTTTGAGATCAATAAAAGATTCCTTCAAGAAGGTCCCTCGTCTGATTTGAAGCAGCAGTATGCAATGCAAACAGCGTATCTGTGATGTAAAAGTTGAGAACGTGCGGCTTTCCTTCCTCTTACTTAAACGAGAGCCCCTTAATTGATTATTATTTTGTGCTTTGGTCCATCTGAGAGAGGAATGTCTCTTTTACATCCCATGCGAGTGCAGCTGCTCTGAATTAAGGAAACCCTATTCGTTTCACCATCCAATTTCGGCTAGACGTTGTACGGTATTCTTGGAAATCATTCAGTGCTCGTTTGGAGGCTAGTGTTATGGCAAAAGAACGTCATTTGAAATAAGGTAAGTTTTTATACATTATATTTATAATTATTTATACAGAATAAAACTTGAGCACTAAATTAAATTCTTATACTTTGACTACTGTTTTAGATGAATAAACGATTAACGGGTAATTTTCTGTAGGACGCCATTTGTAGTTCTGAAAATGTCTCCTCTTTGTCTTCATTAACGCTGTACACTGCAAAGAATTGAAATGAATTTAGTACAACTACTATATTAATTGATTTTTCATTTTCTCTTGAGCATTAACTTTCTCCCGGCCACATGAGATCGTTTTGCTTTAAATTTTTATTGCGTCCCTCGCTTCACGCAGAAACTCATTGAATTTTCGCCATCAATGGCAGCAATTAGGAACTTCTTGTTCCGCCTGCGCCGGACGATCAAATGTTCGCTCCTGCTCCGGAGGGCCTTGCATTGCACAACCCAGTCATGGCCACGTCTGCCCTAGCCTTCAGTTCTACCGCACAAATATCAAGTGACTCAGACCAATAATGCAGAATCAGTGTGACTAATGCAGCACTGACAGGATTTAATTCAAACTAAATTTGCACGGGAGCTCTCCAGGTCCCACGTCGCAGGGCAAACCGAATCGTTGACAGCTGTAGAATAGAGTTGAGTAGAATGTGGCAACAGCAACGGCTAGGTGGCCAATTTTTAGGTCTTTTTCCTAATCAGGTGCAGCCACACACCAATCACGCACAGGCAACATATTAGACGGAGAAAAGGAGGACAGGGCAGATGAAAGACCAGATAATATAATTACGACTCGTGTTCTGTGACTACTGTTGCCTCTAATAATCCCTTTTACTTTGCAGAAGAATAAGACGGCATTCAGAATTATTACGATCACATTCGCAGTCATCTATTTTTACGAACAGACATAGAACGTTCGTTTCAACTAAAGGAAGTGGTCGTTTCACAGTTCTGGAATCTTATCATTTACCAAATTATTCTTCTCATCATCAGTAATTCACTGATAAGGATCTCGAATCATAGTTTAAAATGGTGGGGGATTCCCTGACCACTAACTCTCTAAGCGATTTTTGAACGCGAGTATCGTGCCAACAGCGATTATGTTTTCCGGTAATAGGTTCTAGATTCTAATAATTTCAACTGGAAGGATATTTAGGGCCTGTTATCTTCCGAAATATTTTCTTATGGGCTTATGGGCGTTATTTCTGGTTCGATCGTTATTGTCTCTTTCGAAGAGTCTTTCTGGGTTAACATCGTTGAAGCCGTTTATATATTTAGAGGTCTAGATTAGTTGACTTCTAAGTCTTCTTTGTTCATGCGAGATGAATTTCAGCCATTGAAGACACTGTTCTTAGCTGAGGTTCAGGAGAGCAGGGATCATAATCCAGATGTTGTCGGACTAGTCCTAGCCCTTATAAAGGCTAAATGTCTTTGAATTTATAGTCCACGCTACTTGCGATAAAACCAAGAATTATGCTAGCATTCTGGACCTTTTTTTACTTGCGTACCATGCTTGAGGCTTTTAATAATAGTGATGCTAAGATCTCGTTGTTGTTCTACCTCTTCGATAGGTGTGTCGTCCATTGAGGAATGAAAATTTCGGTTAATGGTTCTAATGTGCATCACTGAACATTTTTCAATGATAAAGCTCATTTGCCACGCTTCGGCCCATTATAATAGGTGATTGAGGCATGTTTGGATAGTTATTCTGTCACGTTCAGTGAAAGATGCAGTAGTAGTAGTAGTAAACCGTTCATAACTGGCGCTTCAGGATACTCCGCCCATTTCGCACCGAAAACAAGTATCTTTACCAAGCTCAAGAGCAGCAGAAGTTCAAAAACTAACTAGGCAAATATATAAAATAAATCTTCGTTTCGGCGATCTCAGCATTTTCAGGTCTAAGATGAGGGAAAGTCACTTGAAAGGGGGAAACACGTAACATGCTGGCTTCACACTTTGGAAAAGAGGTCGAGTATTCCATTTGTCTTTCAGGGTTGTGGCTGTTTCGTGTCGTCAAAGAACTTGTTGATTTAACTCAGGATTCTCACATCAAGGTCATTGATGTAGATGCTGAATAGAAGTGGGCCTAGGACGCTTCCTTGAGGGACCCCTGAAGTTACTTCTCGCCGGTCGCTGTGCTGCTCGTGGATGATTGGTTGCATTCGTTGAGTGCGACCAGTGACCCAGTCAATCTAAAATACGTGTTTTGTATACAATGGGCTTCAACTGTGGACATAAGCTTTTCGTGGGGAACTTTATCAAATTTTTTTGAAAGGCGGGGTACATGAGATCTATGGCTTTTGTGCTGCCATACATACTGTTGACTTCTCCAAAGAAGTCAAGAAGATTCGCGAGACAGCCACCTTTCTCTCTGAGTCCAAACTGGGAGTCGGACTGTCGTTTATCAGGTTATGAGCTTGTAGATATTTTGTAATTTGGGCTTCAATTAATTAATCAATTAATCAATATTTCAATTAATCTTTACATTTGTTTCGGGCTCCATGGTGTAGTGGTTAGCGTGATGGCCTCAAAGCCGGAAGGACCAGGGTTCGAGCCCCGACTCAGGTGAGGCTTTTCACGTGACTGCGGAGTACTTCCCTTGAGAAAAGGAAGTTTAAACCACACATTCCTCACATCCCCCACCACACCAGTAGTTGTAAGGCATTTAAAACCCAACGGTAAAACGTGTTGGAATTAATAAAGGTTTTTCCTGATAATTGACGTTTGGCTGACTGGGCGATAGTTATTGTTAGCTTGTTTGTTCTCTGTCTACTATTCCAGTAACGAGTTATCGATTAATTAAAAATGTCCGCAAAGGGTTTGCTGATCACTTCAACGGTTGCTTCGAGTATGCGCGGGGGGACATGCCATCCGGTCCGGTCGATTTATAAGGGTTTATGAGGCTGAGCTGTTTATCAACCTCATTTATCGCGAACCGTTCGTCTGCGAGAGTTTCTTGGATATCTAAAGATTAAGGTGGATGAATTTCAGTTAAATCTTCATGTGTGTGTGCAATGATCTGAAGGAAGCGATTAAGTTTCTAGCTTTACTTTGGTTAACTGTTTGGGCTGAGCAGTCAAGGTTGATTAATGGTTCAATAGTGTCTCTTTTCAGTGGTCTATCGTTGACATATTTGTAGAAGCCTTTTGGATTGGATTTGACTAGGGTGCAATCATGACTTCCTTATTTCTTTTTGCACTTCTAATCATTTGCTTCACGACCTTGTGAGAGTGAATGGGCTCTAGTTGATGAGCGTAATAATATTACTACTTCTATTACTTTTAGTACTACTACTACTTCTACTAGTACTACGTCTGTATGGTCTCTTGTGAATATACGGTAGGACTATGCTCATACTATCAGTGAAAAATATGACAATGTGGTAAGGTCCTCCCCCCATCCCATTTTTGATGCAGGTACTGAAAGTTGATCTTACTACATTGACCTTTCGCTCAGCCACTCAGGAGCTCGAAAAACAATTTGGTTCCCACATGGAGTGAGGGGAAATAGTGAGAGTACTCAGATGGACAACCTTTAGCGCAGGCGTAAAGTGTTGCCACCTCTCGTTGTATTAGAAAAAATAAAAAATAAAACATCTATCGCAAAGCATTCTGTATCGCTCTAGTGATTAGGTGCAGTTCTCCATTTCACTTCCAATAGACAATCATTCAACAGCCACTCTCAGCTCGAATTTTCTTTCCCATATCTTTCCAGAGTAGATAGCTCTAACAAAGACAGCTCATTTCCATGGGGCTGTCTCTCACGAGAAGTTTGTCGCATTCGATCAAAAGGAGAGAGCCGCAGTCAAAACTCCGAGAAAGTTTTCTCAGAAATATAACTTCCGAATTCCGTGCTTTATACGCCTATTTCCAGTCTCCAGTAATGAAATGGACGCTGCAGAAGAGTAGAAGGGTCTAATGAATGTCGACATTACAATGCTACTCCTATAGTGTATCCTCATGATTTAGGCACAGAGTGTCGTTATGGTCCTGAGTACAGGCTGAGTCATTTGTAATTTCAGTTTTATGTTTGTGAAAATTATTTATTCCTGAATGACTGAACAATTTAACAATTTTAATCAACGATACATATGTAATATTTGCTGCTCATAAGTTTTTATATTGTTGATGCCGCCAGTTGGAGTAAAATATTAAATTAATTTGACCTCAGCCTGTTGATGATCATATTTACCCGGTCTCCTTCATTTACTTTTTGCTACATGTATTTAAAATATTTGCTAGTGGGCGAAAGGAACAGTGACAATCCCTGTGTGTACAATTTTATGTATATATTGAATCCGCAGTCCACTATCTTCCCTTAAACTGATATTCAATGAATTCAATATTGGTATCCTTGGGATACCAACAAAAGTGCTAAGTTAATTTTCTTGACGATTTCATGGCGTTTCCTGAGATTGTTACGTAAAACTTGAAGCTCTTGACAGGACCAGTCTGCATTTAGCACCTGAGTCTGTATTTAAAAACTCAAAACGTGTAATATTACGGTATATGCAACATCAGTTCACATACATAAAATGTGTGTGAACCAACATAAAATACGTTTCCCCTATTCATGCACATACTGCATTATGTGATCTAACAGATCTAACAATGTTTACAATAACGATAACCTCCCGTAAGAATTTAGCGACGATGGTGTTCGACAAATTTAATTACTGAACATCAAAGAGCGACTGAGGAAATGACTATATATATTGCACCTCATCTATGATCGCTTGAACAGCGCACTTTAAAGTCTTGGGGTTTCGGTATGAGCGGGATGAATGCAGGCAAAATTCGAACCTGCTGTTATCGTATTTACCGGAGTTGTTCTCGGCTCGCTGTTCCCTGCTCACTGTTCCCTGCTCGCTGTTCTCTGTTCGCTATTCTCTGCTCGCTGTTCTCTGCTCGTTGTTCCCTGCTCGCTGTTCCCTGCTCGAGTCGTACCAATGATACGAGATTGCTGAAGAGAAGGTGCTAATGATGAAGGAACTTCACTCATCTCAGCTAATGATGAGTGAAGTGCCTGGGATTGGAAGAAAAAACACGAGTCCGTGCTTTAGGGTGATCATGTAGTTTTAATAAGGGCAATACAGTGCAAATATATTATTTTTTGTTGTTCAGAAGTAGAGCATTTCTTTATGTGTAGTGAATACATGAGATGATCTGATGCATGGAAAATAAAGGTTTCCAGAGTCCAGTTCCACCTGCTTTGTTAACATTTCTTCGTCTTCGAAGCGATATGAGGCTGAAAATTTTAAAGATTAAAGCCGGTGTCAAAATGAAGGCAAGAGTGAAATGCACTCATATGTAATTCCTGTAAACAATGCCATTAGGCTAAAGAATCTTATTTGTTGACCTTTTTAAACGGCAACGGTGCGAGTTAAAACTAAAAACGACTCAAAATGTACCGTGCGCTATAAAGATTTCTCTATCGAATTTTGCAAGTTTCAACGGCGTCATAATGAAAACCTTTGCTTAAAATTTTGCTGAGCTCCTCGCATATGTATTTTATTGTACAGTTCACATCTTTGAACAACTTGGAGATGATATCATGTTCTTATACAGCGCAGGTTTTAGCAAGAAGAATTGATTTTAAACATCAAACGAGTCGTGTTTAGTTACGAAAAGAGAAGAATAAAATTCTCTATACTTACTTGAACGCTTTTGATGAAAACTTCCAATAGGGTCATAAAATTCTCAGTCATCATGTTCTTTATTGATGATGAATATTTTTAGAAACGTTCTTAGAATGTACGTAATTGTTAAAACAAGTGTCCTTTTAATTTAGTTTCCTAATAAAATTGCGATCTAGCTCAATCATAATCGTAGAGTGCATAAAAGTAGTTTTTAACGTACGGAAGAGCTGCCATGGGGACACGCCAACTCCTTTATGGAGAATTCCTGGTAGAACTTGGTTTGTCCGTCCTAAAGAAGTGGTGCGGGGCGTCAAGGAGAGATTACTGAGACATTCCGGCACGAGTGTTGGGAAGAAGGCAGCGCAGTTTAAAATAAGCGTAGGCTTATTCTGTCTGAAGGATTCTCCAGAATGACTTAAACCTAAAAACTTATGAATTGTAAACAGCTTTTATGGAACGCTTCTAAAGAAAAAGTTTACCAAAGGGGAAGATATTTTACTTGAAATGTCACAAGCCACGGTCGGACTAGAATCACATCTCAATGATATCTGCAAACTATCACCGTGACGGAATTTATGTGATATGTTTACCGAACAGTCACAAAGAGGTTTGAGTACAATCTAAGCGCCCTAAGCTGGCTGGGGTGATGTTGCGTGCTGCTGTTGCATCGAATTGCGTAAAAAATTGAAAATCTTCATTGAACTTCCGTAATGAAGTTAAGGTGAACACTGAAAGGCCAAGTTTAGCTGCTGATACTCAAGAAAACAGTTTTACGCTAAAAAAACTTTTACTCATAAATTTTTGTTTCCACAAAATGAGGCACCAGTACACAACTTTCAAGTGTCTTAAAAGGGGTGTAAATATAAGTTGCCCCGCAATTCGGGGCAGCCACCGTACGCTGTTGATGCAATTCATTTGCCAAGCGTTTGAAGCGAATGACAAAAGTTAAAGGAGGCTACTTGGAAGTCTAAACTTTATATTTTAATGTAGAATATACATGTATATTCAGCAATAAAATATAAAGCTTAGACCTCAAAGTTTGGTCTAAGTTTGGTCTGGACTGAATTGGGCATGTTTCGAATACTTGAAGCCGGAAATTTTGAAACAAACAAAATCGTAAGTAAAACGAGCAGAACATTACATCGAGGACCTCGAGCGGGAGTCCCATCGAGGGGCTCCATGGCGCGCTGGTTAGCGTGATAGCCTTACACCCGGGAAATAAGAGTTCTACTCCCGGCTCAGGCACTGATTTTTACGTAACCACGGAGTGCTTCCTTGGAAAAGGAAGCATAAACCACACATTTCTCACATCCCTCCCCACGCCAGTACTTGTAAGGCATTGAAAACCCAACGGTAAAACGTGTTGGAATTAATAAATGTACTTTTTTGTATTAAGGAATTCTGGTAAATTGTATCTTACAAAGTTTTTATTGTAGGAATTAGAAACAATTATTTATGTACATACTTAGAATATCTTTTTGCCTGCAGTGAAATTATGATAATTATGGAAATGAAACGGGCAATTTTGAAAGCGTGAATTCCTATTTCTATTGTTTATGTTGAGGGGCTGCCTTGTAAGAGAAAGACCCCCACCCCTCCTGAGGGCTGATATTTTAGCGAAGCTCTCCACTATGTGTTCAAAAAATAGCCAACTAAAACATCTAAGGCGTAAATGAAAAATGCTGAAGCAGCTTGGCTTACCAGTGATCACTCTGATGTTGGTGATTTAATGCTTATGCTTGAATGTTTTCCTGCCTGCAGAAGCTGTCAGTTAATGGCCGACTGCCGTTGCGTGAGGAAGTCTGAGTGGCTCAGCGCGCACTTCAGAAAGCGTCAACTCGGTTATGTTTAGCTGCGAGTTTTCACATCTCGCAATTTTTCAGGTGAACTCCCTCCCCTAATTCTGCAGCGCTAACAAATTGTCCTGCGGCCTCCATTAAGCATTCCGCGAGAGACCGGAAAATCGGACCATGAATTTTGCTTATGGAATAAATTTGGCTGAGAATTTTGAATCCAAATGCGAGGAAGGGCTAATGGAAGTCAATTAACATTCCTTCGGTGCCAGGCACCATTAGTAAACATTATCCTCATCATTACGGTCCTCCCCAAGCCTCCCCTCCTGTGAGGCTCTTCTTCTACCTGAAGTAGCCTCTAACTAAGCGCTTTCTCTTCTCCGGTCCTCATTACCTCCCTCTTAATTCTTCGTCTCCCATTACGTCTTACTTCGAGTCATTTTTACTCTGCCTATATCTTCAAGGTTTTCAACGTCAATCACGATTTTTACTCTTAATTATTTTCTGTACGCAATTCTTTTCTATTCCTGGATGCAATTCCTTCATAGACACTATGTCATTTCAGTGCCTAGCTTGAAATGAGTACTCTTTTTTTAGCATTCATCTTACTCTTGTTTCCTAGAACTTGATCTTGTGCGCACCTCTTCCGCCTGTACCCATGCAATCTTTTGCGTAGGTACATTTCAACTGTTCCTAAAATATTCGTGGTATTTTAAACTTCCTTCGTCCTCAATCCTTCAAGTTTTACGGTCCGTTATGTTTTCATCGATGTTTGAATCACCATCGGTTTTTAATAAGAAACTCATGGATTAGCAAACACAATTTGTTTAAGTTGGTAGCCTAATAAAAGCTATTTGGAGTGCAATCGTAGTAATCAATGAATAAATCAACTTTGTTCGGCACGCAGTAACTCTGTTCTAAGGTGCATCAACATGGAATTGTAATTTTACTTTACCTAAGTCAGCAGTAAACTTATCGCATTTACTGTCCTAAATGCTAACATTCTTCTTCAGTTCGAATGAACGAGGAAGGACTTTGATTTGCTGTGGTACTGCAGTGAAGCAACAGTGTCAGATTATGCGGTGACATGTCAGTGATGGGACGGCATTATGGTCGTAAAATCGATTTTAATTTTTATAGTGAAAGTAATTTAGGATCATTGAGTGCACACCCGGCATTTGTAGAGCTCACTGCGTGATGTGAACAGTTCGGTTCTGAGGTTCAGGTATTTGCATTTTTTCATTCACTCTCTAGTGACGGTAATTTTGTTTGCATATGATGGCATTATCAAATTCAAGTCCCTAAAAGATACGCAGCATCTCAGCTGTTTTCTGATCACCTACAGTTTCGTCAAAACAATTTCAGAACGCATACATTTGAAACATAGAAATAATATATCCTTTTCGTCATTTATATTCATTAAATTGAAGTTAGCATAAATATTTATAGGTGTATGGAAAATGGATGAACAGGTAATAGGTGATTTAAAAAAATATTAAAGGAATTATTAAGAATTTGTCATAGAATATGAAAAAAGGTTAAAAATAATCAGAATGTTTTTAAATAGAAAATCAAATGTGGGTTGGAATTAGTAACAAAGGAATCATTTTAATACTCGGTGTGAAGCCATTTGATGTCAATAACTCTTTGATATTTTCTAATGCATGTTTACATCAAACTAAAGCCTCACAAATTCCTCGTAAGTCCATAAATATATGTCCCCTACAATTCTCCACAAGTGCTCAGCAAGTTTCCAACAACTTCACGAGTACATGTCCCCTGCAAGTCGCCAAAAGTTCATATGTAACCAACATGTCTTATACATATCCTATCACAAGCTCTTCATCAGCCTCACAAGTCCCTATAAG
>VOMN01006408.1:0-12729 GCA_014899125.1 Orchestia grillus | reverse complement strand
GCAGCTGGTGGGTGGTTTGAAGTGTGCGTGTTGTAATCAGAATGCGTGCACACGGTGTGCTTTCAGTCCAAAACTATGAATGAAGTGTGTGTGAAGTGGCCAGGACGTGTGAATGCAGTGTGAGTCTACTAGCTACCACGTGCGAAAGATTCGTACAAGTTGTAGTCAGAAGATGCGAATGAAATGCTAGTACGTTTAGCAGCTTGCATGCGCGATTATCAGCCAATAACGATGATTTTTAAGTCTTCGTTTGTCTGTTTTCAGCCACACCTTTGTTTGTGAAATTCATCATGTAGGTACTTGAAAAATAAAGAAGAGTTTAAGAGGGGCTATGATAATTTTGAGGGGAGCCATGTTGATTCGCAATTGGTGAAAATTCAGCGTCCCAATCTAGACTCCATAAGGGTGCCTTGTAACTTCGCATCTGAAATTAATCAGCAAAGCAGAGATCAATCTATTTCCTTCATCCTGAATTTTTGTTTTGTGAGTCCCAACGTAAGCTTTTCCTGTTACGGAATCAAAAAGCTCCAATCAGCTCCTTAATCGCGACTCAACTCCGAATACATTTTGCATCTCGAAGCGTGAGCGAGAAAGACTGCGTTCAAAAGCCGCGGCTTGTCAACACAGGCCTCTGGCTGGAGCAGGCCTAGTGGCTGAATAGTTTCATGTGCCTAATTGTGTCGCAGAATTCCCGGGGGGCGTCAGGCAGGCGCGCTAATGAGGATGCCGAGACGGCCTGCACTGTCTTCTTCTTCTTCCAGATGACGCTCCAGTATTAACTCGTTGAGGGAATTTCGTTTCAAACGAGTTCGCACTTCTCAGGAAACACCGAAAGGTAATTTACAGCCCTGCTCATTCCCGATCCTATCCCAAATGTCTGAGAAATTCAAATTGTTAATTATACGATTCGGTATTAACATTTCATGACGTTGGTTCTGCGCAATGCAAGCCACATTTTGTGCGATAATTTGGTTCAGAAGATATAATTTTAGAATGTTTCCCTAACGAATTCCCTGGCAGGAGTAAATTCTTGTTCACGGTTTTCCTAAAAATTGTTGTTTTATAAAAGCCACAAGTTAAATTAATTTTACAATCGGAAAATTAAGAAGGAACATTCTATAAACAAATGGAAATGGGAAACAATGCAATTCGCAACTTCTTCCACGTCTTCGTCCTTCCAAGGGCTTTCTGGCTCAGAGACTCGGGTTTCAACTCAAGAATGCGAGATCTGATCGTAGAGAAACTTGAGATTTTAAATAAGCTTTTCTCATATGTTATTGCAACCAACATAATTAGCTTCAAATTGGTCGGCTTTGCACTGTTATTTCTTTATGAAGGTAAAAGAGAAATACGATAGACGTCACTTGACACTCGAGGAATAAAATAGATAAAATTTACGAGGAATTGGAGATTTTGTTCATTACGAAGCTGCTTGTTTCCACCCGAATACTAACATCTTTGGTCGTGATTTTTGTATCTCTTACATTCGGGTAACGGATGAAGATTTTTGTTGAAAAAGGTCTTCTAGTTCCATCAATCTGGAAAATTGACAGTTCCCATCGTGTTGGAGCTTGTCCTCTTCCTTTTGGCCCTCGCAGAATCTTGTATTTCACCTTTTGTTCCCGACTAAAAACTAGAAGTACACGCTGTACATGCGTTCGCGAAGCATTTTTCCTCCTTTTCTAGACATTTACGTTTTATTGTGCAAACTTTGTGGAAATTTCTTCATGCCTCCGATACCATTTTAGACGATATGAATTTGCTAAGTTCATAAAAATACAACCGTCAATATTGTATGAATGGCATATCTACAAACGTTAAGTCTAATTTATTTTTCTTGGTTTGAAAAAATCCGCACGTTTTTCCACAGGAGCATTTAAGGGGATTACAAGTCCCAATTAGAAACAAAGTAGAGTCACTCTTCATTCCAAGATTTACCTCATCAATTTCTACTTCATGTTCTCAACGATTCATAAAGACTCGGGCTTACGTGAACTAGTTTCCGCCAGTTGTTAGTTCGAGAATAGACTTTATGACACGCAATGTGACAAATGTGGTCCATGAATGTCTAATTAAAATCCACCGCAATTACGGCAAAATTTTCTTGAAGAATCTCACCCAAAAGTTCTGGAAAAATTGTTGAGTGCGATATCATGTATCGAATACCTGAACCAAAAGTATTAAACATAAATTAATTCGCGCTTAAAACAAGTGTGACACATATTAAGGGCTGCCTGTAATCACAAGTAATCCGATCGTGACTCCGGCGCGCAGCTGCAGTCGCTGGTGATGAATTCCCGCAGCAAATTTCACTTTATTAGTTGAACCAAATCCAGATTGGAAATGTGAAAACGGTATTGTCATTCTCATTACGTTCTTTATGAAAGGATATTGCTTATTACCCTCGGAACTCCCTGACATCGGCGGTAAAACTGATCCTCGCTGGAGGATCCATTTAAAATTTCCTGTTTTGGTGTTAAAAATGAGAAGTTTCGTTTTTTTTTAAATCCAGTGAAGCATGGCATTTGCTGTGCAGAATTCAAGCGTGCGTTAGTTTACACGCCTTAAGTTACCGGGTTGTGCACTAAAGGCAAATATAAACCACGAGCTAATATGTTGGCAGAACTGGCGACCAGCCAACTGGTGTTGCCGAGCAGCCAAACTTTCCACAGTCGACTTGAAGTTGCAGAAAAAATAACATTTGCTGAAATCAGGACACAAATGTCACCATGCAGAGCCGTGATTTTTTTGGAGCGGGCATGCGATGCTGCCCGAATTCATATCGAGTCGTGAGGATATTTTTTCAGTGCGTTGGTCTCGACCGGGCGTGCATTGGGGGGACGATACGAGTACGTGTGTGTCATCGCGGATGTCATTCTAAAATGAACGCACGGGTTGTTTTCATTTCGCTTCATCAACACCTACTCTAATTTTGAACAGAAAAATGATCACCAATAGAGGTATACTTGAATGAGGGATGCTTTGTTCATAAATGGGAATATCTTGGTCCAAGTAACACAATCGTCAACACGTTCGTTGATACATGAAGCACATGTGCGTCATGTGATGTTTGTCTACTTTCTGCTTGACTGCTGTTTAGCTGTGTTTAATTGCCATCATACGCTCTTGCCCCTCATTCACATGTGCGCCTTTGCTAATCAGCATAGTCTAATAGTATTTCAAAAATGCAGGAAAATCTTTAATTACAAAACAACTTCAACAAAAATGAAGAATACGTCCACTGTGTAGAACCACTGCGATGAGAAAAATTGCAATTTAAATGCTGATGAATAAAAATTATTATGGTAGTTTGCGACAACAAAGCAAACGTTCAAGGTAGCTGCGACTGTGCCAATGCTACGTAGTAAAGGTGAGAGAACATAACCCCATGGGTAATGATGCTCAAATCCCAGACCTTCACAGGTATTAAATTTGAAACTCAAATGGCGTGCAGTAATAGTACCCTTTTCATTTATACAAAGTACGTTTATTTCATCATCATCCCGCAACTGGAGAATAACATCTCAAAATTAGTTTTTGAATTTTCATAATTTACAATCTGTTAAGCGTTTAAATATTGAATACCTGGTTTTCAGGTTCCATATTCATGGAGGACATGCTACATACGTACCTAATAAATGACACTGCTAATACCCAAACTGCTGCATCACACATTGAGTAAAAGGATAACATGCTACCGTAGTTAAATATTGAAATTGTTAGTTTGATTGAACGGCATGAAGAATTGCCATCCTAACTAGAGGAAATTTATACTTAAACAAACAAAAAATTTTACTCATATGATAACATAAATTTTAATGCTTGTTTGCTTACTTTGCAGATGCACCCACAGGATATGTTAGGGTACTTATACATAAAAATGTTCGCAAAATACAGTATAATTCATTCGTTTATTAATAGTTAGCATATTTAATGTTCATCTCCAGCGGGAAACTTCAGATAATCTTGATTATTTATAAGAGGATATCGAACTTGCCAATCCTAGACATAGATTTTGAGGGGATCTGGTAATGCTGCCTTTCGTACTCTGCTCTTATCATTTTGTCCGCGTAATGTGTAACCATTTATTTCGTAATTACTCTCTTTCCTCTCCCTTCCAAATAAAAGCAATTCAGAGCATCGTAATAAAGCTCTCCGATTATTCCATAATGATGTCACTTGAGCAGAAAGCAACGCCTGAGCGCAAATAATCAATTCACAACATTGCGCGAGTTAAAGTCCAAGCCGCAATGACGTAAACTGAAGCGGCATTGCGACGCAATACCCAAATTGCACCGCGGTTCCAAGCACTCAGTTGCAAGACGCCTGCCTTTGAACTCATTTGAATGCATTCTACCGTCGCATTTTTGGTTCCGCGGTGAATGTCAGTGATTCTTACGGGTATTGCATCGTATTAAAAGTCCCAACCTTTACGGACAGGCGAGTTTTAGCTACGCGAAGGAAATGCATGGGTTGAAAGGCGTGCCGTAATTGTGTGCCTTGCTCCGAAGTCTAAAAGACTTGCCTCCGGGTGACGGGATGTTTGCAATAAAGCCCCCTCAGGGGGCATAGGATAGGCCATAGGCAATAGAGNTGTGCGACATAGTCTTAAGTTGCTGAAGCGCTGCTTTCACTACTACTACTCATACTCATTGCAATGAAGCCGAGTTTCAGGTACGGAGTCTCCAGCGACCTCACATAAGTTCATAACACTACGGGAAATCATACCCAACGTATCGGAGTAGATACAAAATTATGTGCAGTGTAAAGATGTTCTTTAAATTTTGATACCTGGGGCTCCTCTTTAAAGGAATATTGCATGCATTTTCCATTGGATTGGTATTCCTGCTGGTGTGGCATAACCGGCCCGCTGCTCGCAAACAATCAGCAGATGAAAGCGCTCGTAATAAACTAATTAGTAGTTTTGTGTTCAAATATAAGTGGAGTATGCATATTAGGTTTTAAATAGAAAGTTAGCACCGCCATGCCGGACTGCAACGCTAATGAGGAGAGACTGCTGGACACAATTCCAGCGAGACCTCTAATCTGCACAACGTTTTTGCATTTGTTTTAAACTAACATTGACACTTAACGCTTCTAACGCTAGAAATGATGTAACATATTAGTCCCTCATGCTTTTTGACACCTCTCCTGACGCATTCGTGAACTTTGTTCCTAGTTAACACAGTATGGTTTCGCAGGTAGTGGAAATTATGTCTCAATGAGAACATGAACGTAAAGACTGATCAATCGGACAGTCATCGGAAAGAGAGCAGCATTCGCCTCCATCATAAAACTGAGTGCGGCTAAAATTTCTTTCCCTTTCAAAGATCTCGAAACGAGCAAAGCAAAATGCACAAAGGAAGCACCCTTCGCGCGTACCTGAACTTCACAAATGAGCAAACGAATGTGAAGTATTTCTTCACGAATGTGAAGAAATTCCCTAGCGTAACTTGAGAACAGCAAATCTCTGAACAACAGCACTGTGTTACGTCTGGCTTGAGAAAATAGTATGATCATCGAAATTTTTATATCAAACCCATCTATGTATAGCAATCCGACCTTTGTCAAAACCGTTTCAACTTGAAATATTGGCGTTGAAAAAAGCGCATTCCAACACCACATGCAAACTACAGGAGACGGAACTGCACGGTGGGTGACACCCATCACCGCTTTTGGGTGCCCAGCTCATTGGCGATTACAGTGAAGCTAAATGACCCGTGCCAAATTGTGTGCTAAACTCATTACAGCGACACACAGGTCTTGGCGCAGCCACTGCGTTAGCCTCATTGCTAATTGCTTTGCGTTTTTTACCGAGATCATTTTGTGGGCGCTATCTGAGAATGAGAAATCCATTCCAGCAACCTCGAGCCCAATACCGAGGAAAATTTGTAACGAATTTTAGGTGAGGAATTCGATTCCTTGCTGTGACGCTAGTGTGGCCTTGCTAGGTTTATTGATCTTTCTGCGTGGTGGCGCCTGTTTTTGGGGTAAAAAAACTGTCTTCGGAAAGAGTGAAACTGTTGTCTCTGAATCGGAGTTCTAAAAGTGAGACTTCAATGACGTTCTTCAAAAATATACATTCTATTGACATTGCCGGAGTATCGTCTCGGTGGGTAACAGAAGAGTTATATTGAATGATAATTTCATAGGAAGTTGTGTTTTCACACGGTATTTGCAATGAATAAGAAACCATTTTCTACTAGAAGCCATTATTTCTATGAATTAAACGCTTGAGACAACAAAACAATAACTGAACGACCTTTTTACTCAGCGCAGTCATTCGCTTGTCGGATAAAATTCGTGTTCAGCTTAGTCGAAGATTTAGTAGCGTTCAAAATGGGTTCAGTTTGGATATCAGTACAAATTTTCTTACTCTCGCGCGGACACAAGTGTATTCAGATTAGCTTAGTGACGTCCATGACGATCGGAAATGAGGAAAGTGTCAGGGGGTTAACACGTTGACTCCGATTCTCTACACTGGTAAAATTACATGCCGACAAATATCTCTACTGTGAATTTTAAAATTATGGATTTTGGTTTCACAAATTTGGTTATTCTATTAATTTTCTTTCTAATCAGAACTAACTTATTCGATTGATGAAATCAAATTTGAAGAAAACTCAAAAAATTGTATTTATACATGAAAGTGCTTTGGGTACATTAGGTTAGGTTAGATGATCGCGTATACCATATATGACCCACTTCGGAGTCAACGTGTTGAAGGATAAATTCAGTACGACAACAACCCCCACACTTACTGCGTTTTGCTCGAGCTATTTATGTAACATTTACACATGTTTCACGTATGAATATGCTCTGTTTATTTTGGCTAATCGGCTTAAGCATGTCCACGACAGAAATGTTTCTCTGGGCTGAACGTAAAAGAGCTCAGAGTTGGGTCCGATTCACTCGGTGTATTTAGGTCATGGAACTGATTTTTCAAAGAAACGCGCTCGCTTAATTCTCAGGACACCTAAACATGCTCTGAGTCAAATTTCTATCGTTTTCGTACGATTTAGAATGCTGAAGTAAAACATTCATGAAGGTCCATGAAGATATATCAAGGGAAAATCTTTATGAAAACTGCGTAACATGGGTAAAATATGTATAATACTCATACTTGCGTTCACATGTACGAAAGCAAATTTGCCCAAAAAAGTTTAAGAAGTTTCGTGTTAGAATGTCCGTATCGGAAAATGTATTTTTTGTCAGCGCGAGTAACTAAGTTTTCTTGGAGAAACCTCACTCAACCAACCAAGTACAAAATTGAAAACGAGGCAGCAGCATGTGTACCGAGAAAACCTGCGCTGGAAAAATCTATTCATCCAAACACAGGGAGACCAAAAAATTTTGTGAGACGCCAGCCCCTTTTGGGAGAATGATCTCTAAAGTAGAACAGAGGAAATTTTCGAACATTATCGTAAAGCAAAGCAGCGAACGGAAGGCGTCGGCAAGACGTGTCCCTCAGCGTCAAGTGGCGCCGTCAACAGCAGCTCGGGCTGCAGGGCACCAGACCATGCCGCGGCGCTCGCTGTGAGACCCGCCGCACTCTCTCCGTAACTTTGTGGGCCGTGTCCATTTTATGCCGTGGCTAAAGGAGCAAATTTCTCAGCCCAAACAACGTTCGTCCACGTTCTTCCGCCTCCGATACTGTACATTATTATTCTTTCAGCCGAGCATAAAACGAGCTTTGTGGTGCTCTGAGCTGAGAGGACTAGGATGTTTAAAATTATGTGCATAGAATGGGATGATAATATATGTTTGGAACCACGAGCGTGCTGTCCTGAAGTTATTTATATTAATTCAGTTTTGTTCATCACTAACTTGACCTTCATTCCGAGGTAATTAAACCGAATTACTTTTGAAAGCAGCTCAGTTATTATACTATAATTACTTTTGGGAGAAACTCAGGTTCGGAATAGAAGGAATATAAAGGAACTTGACTGAATTAATATAAATACTTTCCAGGCAGCACACTTGGGATTCCAAACATATTGCCATTCCGATCACATTGCATGAACATAATTTTGAACATCCTAGTCCTCTCAGCACTGAGTTCCACAATGCTCGTTTTAAGCTCGCCCGAAAAAAACAACATACAGTAGTTATACTATAATTACTTGGAATTTGGAGTCTGACTGGAAGATGAAGGAATTCGCTGATCGCCTGACAGATCAACCGATCGATGACAATTGAGCTGTTGAGAATAAGATATTCTGTCTTCAGTTCCCCTAGCGTCTTTCACTCAATTTGTCGCAGTGCACTTTACCAGGCGGTTTTTTTTGCTAGAGTAACAGTGCCCGAGACGAAGTAGATTAATAGCTCTCAACCTCCGGTCAGGCCCCTTGTTTGAGGCAGCAGTCGAAGGGTTCCTCTCCAGTTAAGTCGGTAAAACGTATGTCGACTCGAGCCAATAAAATACTAGCGGTTCATCATACTGTTTTCCAAGTTCTTTATAAAAAAACGAGAACCCGAGGCCTCTTTCAACCCTTTGCGAAAGCTGGAGCGCCAAGCACTTTAAATGTTGCCTACAGAGCTGCGTGAACCTATAAGAATCTTGTTCTCAAGCGATGGGTTCAACAGACCCAGAAAATACAGTTGGACAGGGCTATAGATCGTGTTGTCTCTGGGTCGCCTTAAATTGCGCGATAAAATTCCAGGCACATGCATGTGGATTATTTCGAACAATGTTTGAATGCACTCTTGAGTGTAGTACGCCGCAGACTAATGACCGGTAAATTGATACGAAATGTTACTCTTTTAGCAGACGTAGGTTAAAATTAAATACCATACGTGTTTTTTCTACATCAATGAAGTATGGAAAACTTTGAAAATACATACTTTGTCTTGAATATTATTGCTATAAGAACTAAAAATTAAAATCGAACAAACAGGTGTGTACTCAATTACTTCATATTTTAGTCAGATACAGTACATGTGTGTGTGTACTGTGATGTTATTGTCTCGTGAGTACTAGGTACAATTTTTCCGAGTTCTCAGTGTGGGTTTTTATTTTCGCTATTGTTCACACATAGTCTAATGTTATTTGAACAAAAAATCTAACCATACTTTTATTCATTTTTCGCGCACCTTCAAGCCAACATTGAGAGAAATACAGTCGGGGGTAAATTCAGTTCAAATTACAACAGCCGCAAAATAAATAGGAGTTGCTAAGGTAGTCCATCTTTGCTCTAATCCAAAATAACCAGATTGTTCTGACCCCGTCCATCTCTGCTGCCTGCAGTTCCGTCTTTCACAGGTACGCATGGGCAGATGAAGTATATGCGACGCGTTAGTCCGGTCGCGGTCACAACCTGCAATTTTCCATGATAAGTGGGGCACATGAAATACTGTAGTCCAGCTGTGCCCTTGCTTCCCAGCAGCACTCACGTCAATCACGCAACTTTTGCAGACTTGCACGTACGTAGGTACGTACGTGTCACTCGCCTCCTCGTTGTTAGATTCTGTTCTGAAGGCAGGTGTAATTTCAGAACATAAATTGACGCGTTGGAAAACCATAGGGGATTTCTGTGCAATACTGCTATTGTTGCAAAAAGTGTAAAACTAATATGTAAAGGTTAATTGTCCGATAGGATGAAATTCTTCTTCAACCCTGACTAATTGCAAGCGTTCGTAAACACAAAACTGGACTACCATAAGCTCGCCTTGTAACGTAGGTTTGACGCTTTCTTGCAACGTTGTTGATGCCCGACAACTTGACAGATAGAACAGTGTATTACAGGAAGTCATGTGCTGCATAACTTCTTCACTATTCCGTTTTAGCTGTGACAGCCATAAATTCATATCGCGTATTTTGCCGGTCCTTTACTCGCACAATATTTGGAGGCTTGAAAATGCTCCCTGATACCTGTGGCTTAGCTCAGTTGTGCAGTCTCTTTATATTTGACCGTCGAAATTCAGTTTTTTTTCGAATCGGTAATGAGAATCAGAACGCAAAACCTCATTTGAAGACCGTCATTGTTCTGTGAGACAAAGACTGGAGTTGTTTGTTTACTCTCAGAGATGTGATGCGGAATTTGTACATCGAATAAAAACTCTTTTTACCTCCACTTACCCCTCAGGGGGCGTAGGATAGGCCATTGGCAATAGGCTTAGGTCTGTTAGGTTTATCTATCCTATGCTATAAGGAATAGTGTCCCCGGGGTAAGGGGCACTGTTAGGTCAGCTCAGCTATAGCTAGGCCATCGAGACTTTTATCTTTCGCGCATACTTTACGTCTTTCCATTGTCATGCCTTCTTCGCTGATTATTCTTTATCTGTTCTTCGTCTTTCTTCTTAGCTTGCTGTTTCTATGCGCAGAGGATCTTGTGTGGGAACACACCTTGTGCATAGATTCTCCGTTCTCCTAAGTCCATACTAAATAGTCCCCGCTCTTTCGGGGCAAGATAGTCTGAGTTACCGAAGCGCTGCTATTCTTACCACTACTACCTCCCCTAATGTATAAATATGAATTCAGCTAATAATGAACTCAGCTTTGATATTTAAGTACGGTATAAATCAATTTGTCTTTTTTCCTGTAAGCCCCCCGGAGAAAAAATTAGTCACCTACTACTAACATGGGGTAAGACCTCCACGAGCAAGAACAATAGAGGCAATTCTGCTTGGTATTCAGTTTAAAAGTGTCGTAATGTACACCTGATCGATTGCATCAACTGATCTCGTAGTGCCGCCACAATACATGGACGATTTTCTAGACGTTTAACTGGTTGGTTTAGGTGGTCTAACAAATTTTTTACAGGGTTCATGCCTGGGACCTTAGCTGCCAATCTAAATGCCTGGCATATCCTGAACAACTTTCATGGAAATTAATGACAATTCTAACCCGATGCACTCGACATTGATCATCTCGAAAAATAGGCAAAGCACCATGCTTCTCTTGATTCAGATGTTGTGCAAATGGCAAAGTTTGGTTATCCAACTATTCAATATACCCACGCAACGGCTTCTTTGAAGGCAATGAGCACGACAACTGGTATCATTACTGTAGAGACAAAATGGTGATTCATCTGACCACAAGACACTTCTCCACTCCTCTACAGTCTAATGTACGTGTGCCTTGGCAGAGTTTAAACGAGTGGTCTTGTGAGTAGAAGTTAAGATCGACCGTCTACGAGCCACTCTGACCCATATGTTCATTGCATGGAACTCCCAACGAAAATTTCGTTCAGAAACAGTAGGAGGGGACCCCCATTGTTGTTTCGCGTCCTTGATACAAAGTGATTCCGGTTGATATTTCAGGGCGTACGGCGGTGGTTCCTTCAGTTAGAATTTTCTTCCGATTCCAATATGTCCATGAATTGTCGTATGTACCAGATCATTTCCATCGCTGGTAAGCCCGCATAACAGATAGACATAAAGTACCATCAAATTTCGCTACTTCTTTCTCTAGATGTCTCTTAGCCCAACTAAATGCAATAGCTTTTTTTGCCTTACCTGGACGTCCTGCTTTCCTCCCATTGTTAAGGAACAACTAAGAATCAAGCCAATACCTTGCTAGCTCTGAATGAAGACTGATACCTGTTCAGTACTCGCTTATAAACTTAACTTCTGGCGTGGTTTTGAAAAGCACTTGATGAACGGGACAAATAACTGGAGCTCGAAAAACAATAGGGGACTAATATCTTGCCTGGAGAGTTAAATAGATAAAGCTGCACACTTCCAATAACGAGCGAATATAGACATGTTGCAACAATAAACAAATGTTTGTATTGAGAAGAAAGTTCCGCCATGAAATCCAAGGTCAGAGACGTTCTGTTGTTCTTGGGCTCGGGCACGAATGAGGAAATGTTCATATTTATTTTGTGAAAGTGATGCGCATAACGGCTCTTACACGCCAAAAGGGCACTTCAATTTTGCGAAATGTAGAAATTGCTTAGAAATTAAGATTGCAAATATTTAATCTTCATCAACACTACATCTGCGTACGAAGAATGCTGCATGTTGTTCGCCATTTAACTGATGTCGCACTAAGTAGTGTACGACGTCATATACAAATGCATACTTATTATTTCTTCATCACTCATTCATTTCAAAATTAACAGAAATTTGAACAAAGCATTATGAACATAAACTGAGTAATTTTTCACTTTCGTTTGACTGCAGGTTGAAACTACATCAATGCTCAGAAAATTACACGCACAAGAAAACTCAAATCTCTGAGCTATTTAGCGAAAACTCCCTCGACTGGCACCGCATTTAGATGCATGACAGCCTCATATTTTCGGTGTACAGATATTTGATCAGTCATGGCAGCTCATGCCTCGCTCAGGGAGTAGAGCATGCGTGCCCACCTGGCATGAGGCCACACCATTTCTCTGATTTGCCCCAGTTGAAGTGAAGTCTAACCCTCGTTTTGAGACCGCTTGAAATTGTCGGGGGCTTCTGTAATGTGCAATATATGTACTGTACGCGGTGACATAGTAGCCGGCCGCCGTCACGCAATGCGACTTGCTACGTGACCTGCTGCGTGACCTGCTGCATGACCTGCTGCATGACCTGCTGCATGACCTGCTGCATGACCTGCTGCGTGACCTGCTGCGTGACCTGCTGCATGACCTGCTGCGCGACCTGCTGCTTGACCTGCTGCGTGACCTGCTGTGCGACCTGCTGCGTGACCTGCTGCGTAACCTGCTGCGTGATCTGCTGCGTGACCTGCTGCGCGACCTGCTGCATAACATGTTGTGTGACCTGCTGCATGACCTACTA
>VOMN01006400.1:0-14027 GCA_014899125.1 Orchestia grillus | reverse complement strand
TTTTGTAAACACAGCTCTAAAAGAGCCTTAAAATATTTTCTGCTTAAAAGAAAGATATTCCTAATATTATATTATGGTCATGGTTTAAAGCTCCCAATCCCCATGAAATGTAAATTAAAAAGAGCAAAGGGTAATGACCGTTCAGTATAGACTTTAGAGAACCGGGAAGTCTATGCACATGATGTGTTTCCACACAGGATCCCCCCGCACAAAGAAACAGCAAGCTAAGAATAAAAAAGAAAAGATGATATAGAGAAGAAGGTGTGAAAAACGAAAAAACAAAGTGAGTACGAAAGATAGAAGTCCCAAGCCCTATTTATAGCTGAGGTAGCCTAAAAATGCTGTCCTGAGGGAACTAGTCCCCATAGCATAGGATAGACAAACTTAACTCTATTGCCTATCCCAGCCCTCTGAGGGGTTCCCAGGTACGATCAGTTCTTTTTTAGAGTAAATTATAGTGGGTAAAAGAGCTGAAAAATTTGAAAATAAGAATTTGAAAACATGACAATTTTTAAAATTATAAAAAATTTACTTTGGGTCAAGGCTTTAGATAAGGCTCGGTGAAATGGCATTCGCTACCGAGGCGCGTATTGACGCAGAAGGCCAGCGAAGGGCGGCGGCGTTACTCTCCCTAACGAGCAGGCTCGCGGGAAGCGAGGAAATTCGCTAATCAATGAGAGGAGCGTGCCGACTGGGGGGAGTACGGGGCCCTCGGGCAATCTGCTCAGTGCGGCAAAAATGCTTCTAACTTATACTGAGCTGAATCAAATTATATGCTATGATCACAAGCGCTCTGTTGCTGGTCAACTAAGGTTGCAATACTTTTTAAACTAACCCACAATGAATAAATATGAATTCCACACCGAAGTGTTAGCTTAACAAGATGACCCTCCAGTGAAAAATATTTTAGTTCAAATACGGTCGAAATTGTTGAAGTAGAGCTACTTTTGTAAGCCTTTAAGTAATCGTTGGTCTGAAAAACCATTTTCATTGCATTTAATTCTTACCGTACTCGAACGAAGTTTCAAAACCTCGTACGCCTTGTAAGTATGAGTGATATACCCCTACAACTGAATAACTTACAGAATTAAATGCGCATCTTAATTTTTCGGGTATACTTGCGTTTCAACTTTTCTATTTCTATTGAGAAGGGTGGGAAATTCACCAATTGAGCGTAAAATAAATTTTCAGCACCCGCAAAGCTAAAAATTGAGCAGGATTGCATTAACTATCATGGTGGAAAGCTTTAGCCTCAGAAAAAAGAAGGAAAGCTTTTGCATTGTTCATTGTTGTGCGTAGCAGTTCCAGCTGTGAGTGATGCCGCCGGCTTCGGCACAACATTCAGGAGCTCGGAGCGGCAACGCATTTGAAGCTCACAACAACCTGCGCTGTGACGAAGGAAACTCGACAAGTCGCAAGGAAACTCGCCAAGTCGCAAGGAAACTCGCCAAGTCGCAAGGAAACTCGCCAGGTCGCAAGGAAACTCGCCAGGTCGCAAGGAAACTCGCCAGGTCGCCAAGCCCGCCAGAGAACGACACGCTCCTGTCCATGGCCTAAAACTGGAGTGTAACTACTGCATGCTTTAACGATACAAGTAATGGTGCGGTCGTGGTACTACACTTTAAACTACTGCACTAAATTTGCCTTTTAGCTTCAACGCGCAATACCTGCAATTAAATTTAAGGTACAGTTTATTTCAGTGCCCACATCCCTTTTGTGGAAGTTTCAAAGATATCTGTTTACTATGACGCTAAGCGATGTTTCATAAATACTCCAATTTACGGAGTAAAAATTGGAAAATATTATAGCGCTCCGTGAAAATTTTTACAATTTTTCAAATACATAATTGTTCCGAGCACTGTGAAGCCTGGCGCGAAGTATTTTAACGAAACGCTAAAAAACGAAACTTATGACAAAGTATTTTAGTTTCTTGTCGGCCAATATTTAATTCCTTCATAAGAAATTCAATAAGCTTGGGTGGGGTGTCCGTAGGCTAGAAAAAGACTGTTCTGAGGAAGGCAAAATTCACAAAAGGCTTTCAAAACTGAATTTCAATAACATGCCTCGCTTTCCTCCAACTCGACATGTGTAGAAGTTTTGTATTGAAGAACCCCGCAGAAATCATCGGACTCATATTACACTGGGAAAAGCTTTTCGAATCCAAGAAAATTAGAAAAATAATATCAAAAATTCGTTCAAATTTGGCCTCAATTATACTCAATTTTACACATGTCAGTGAATCATTCCAACCAACGTAAGCTACATTACTAAGCCATGTCAATTTTGTTGATAATGAACTAAAGGGACAAAGAAAATTAGATTAGATTATTAGTTATTTTAAAGCTCTTTATTCATATAAAACGTATTCTAACGGAGGCGAAGAGAAAGGACCATTAAGTACGGACAAACCTAACTAACGACAGACAAACCTAACTAACCTATTGCATAGCCTGTGCCCATGGGAGGAGTACAAAAAGTGAATGCTACACTTCCAGAAACGAAAATTCATTGTAAAGTTTATACTTTTTGCAAAATTACGAGAAACTCTGTAGTACAGCTTAAACCACTACCAATTGTACATTAAAACTACTCTCGATAAAACCTGTTACATTGAGATTCGAAGATGTCAAGTTTTGCTCTATATAACCTACAAAAAATCCTTGGTTCTCGAATCGTATACATTTTGAGCCATGTCTTGAGTAAGAGTCCTCGTCGACCAAGCCCCAGTCAGGATTTCTGAAGCACAGCAGTCCCTCTAAGCTTGTACAAAGAGAAGCGATCGATACTAGCGGACCTGAACACCACACCACGGCATCTGTTGCTCCTCAGGTCTGGCACTTTTAAGTCGCCCATTTTGGATTTGCATCAAAACTGAGAGCTGATAAGTCCAAAATAGAATGTTGATTATCGCGCGAGCGATGGAATTATTTTCAACTGTCATGGGTATGAGCAACAACAAAAAATGTAAATCATAATTTACATAACCCTCTTTGCGTCAACATAAAATCACTATTATACAGGGTAAATCCATACAACTAATACTGGGTAAATTCAAACTTCACATCAGACTATACTACGTCCAGATATGTATAAACGTACGGCATTTTCTTTTCCTTGGATGCTGATGAGTCTTTTCATATAGAATTTCAATTGCCATTACAATTTTGTTAGGTAAGGTTCAAAATATATTACTTATGACGAATGCAGAATGTAGTATTTCCTAATTGTATGTTAAAGTTAAGTAACACTCCCAGCTAGGGAACAACATATTTTGAGGATGACTCCACTGACGCGAAATCCATATGTCTAATACATGTTTACGCAACGCAGCTGTAAGGTCATTCATAATCTTGTCATCAAGAAATATTGTAGCAACTCTGCAGCGTTGCTATGAAGCCCTGTAACGTAGGTTTGGCTTTCAGATATTTTTAAGCTTATAAATATGGATTGTACATCCATAATCGTAAAATAAATACAACTGGACAGATAAACATAACATATAGTTTGCTCATAAATAAAATATTAATAAATAACTTAAAGTTGCTTCTAATTTGTTTGCGACGTAAAAACAGTCACAGAAAATAATTAACAGCTCTAGAGACTTAAATTGTGTAAAGCGAAAGTAATATTATTCAGTATAACTGTGTATTATATAAAGTTAGTAATTCAATAGTAGCACAAATGTAGATATTTATAACCATCTTCATAGTTTTAAAGAATGAATGAGTAGTGAATTTCACACTCATCTAATATCCATCACGTCAGTTCAAGATTTTCTCTTCACAGAAGCAATTTGACATACTTCAGAACCTAACGATCTCGGTCTATCAGGATCACAATGCTAAAGATCTCCTAAGTTCAAGTTGGCGAGATTTCTCTATTAGGCCTTCGACAAAAATTCTCATTATCGCTGTCGACGAGGTGACCCTCTTTGTAACCCGGTGCCTTCATTTCCTTAAACTCGATGCGAAAACTTATGCACCATAAAAATTTGGACCGCGGATGCATGGGTCCAGTTGCTAGAGGGAATTCTTTCATCTGTGCGACGCAATATGATGTTGGAGGATGGCTGACACAAATACACACATGTAATTCCACGGGTTCAAATGATGCGAGATGTAGTCTCGGAAAGCTCATAAAATGACAGAAAATGGTAATATTCCTTTGTACATTTACGTCTCTGCCAACGTGTTTCGCATAGTTACGAGGAAATCACTTTGACAGTCCTATTGTATGCCCCGGGGACAATGGTGGTTGACTTAGAATTAGATCATGAAAGTAACGCTTCAAGGCATTCGGCAGAGTCGAGACATTTAAATTCTATAATTTTTCAAGCCGTCCTTTAATATTGCTAGGGAAACTCCAAGCCTGAATCGTCTGTGTACATTAGTGATCATTGTACACACTCTTGGATAAGTGGACCGAGCCCCTGTCCCTGGTGAAGTGGTTACCTACGCACTGAACTCGCATCCTTATACAAGGGGCAGGAAAATGACTGACACACTTGTTAATTTAAGAACAGCGAGATAAAAAATGAACACAGGTATTTTTAATTTGAAAAAAACGATCCATAATATAGTCATTAGTAAATACGAATACTTTTGTTCATATGCAAATTTTAGCAACCTTAATATTTGTCAGTATTTTTGACTGCTGTATTTTCGATGTGCATCGCATTCAGCCAAGTCTGGCCAACGATGTTCAATGTGAGATCTTACACTTGCAGGTTGTGCTATCTTGAATTTGCGTCAGTTTAAGATAAGTTTTTAGATTCTCAGATAATACCTGAAAGTTGCAACGGAAATATTCACATAATTTCAAGCAATACAGCCAGCCTGACCGGAGTAAGTCAGGCCGCAACAGCCATCGACTGCTCGTCACGGAGACGATGTGGTGCATCTCCATTGCGGCGGCTCCTGCTGCAATTGTCCTGCCCTCTGAGGTGGTGCCGCTCTCCCTCTCTGCGCCCTCGCCTCCTATTCTACTGTACTCAAGCTGTCAGTCTCGTGTAGGTGTTAGTTTCTACCTCAGGAATCTGCTTTTGTTTCATAGAAACTACTCTCTGGTTCAATAATACGAATCTAACTTTTGAAATTCAAATCTATGTTTAGCAAGTTGCCTCTCATTCAGAATACTTTTCATACTTCCTAGTTTCACTTTCATTCTACCATTCTGTTTCTACCCTGTTTGCAAAGTTACCTTGATGTTTGCCAGCACCTTCCAATACAACCTGAGCAACGTACGTTATGAGACAACGCAATATCCTACTTGGTCTCCGACAGTACTCAGTGTGAAGTTAAATCAATAGAATATAAACGAGTTATTTTCCAGAGCTTCCAATATTTCACTGTTCAGGAGCATATTCAGGAGGTGATGTAAGATTATTATAACCGTGCATTGCACTGTTTTTCTTCACTTTTGTGTGCTATCAATACAAATAAATAAATAAACTTGTATAGGGTTGTCGTTATATTCTCCGAATACATATTTGAATTTACAGTATAGATTTGAAGAGAAAATGGGTATCTGAGAAAGTTTTAAGTATTCAATATAATGCCGTTTGAGTTATAACAATGGCTAATGGCTTTAGGCAGGATGAAGTCATCCTCAGTGACAGAAAAAGATCATTTACGGGATTGTGATTCAGCGAAAGCAATATATTTGCAGACTAGTAGTTGGGGAACTGTCGCTCTCAAGAGAGAATCGATAATTCCTAAAAGTAATAATTCTTACTCTAATTGTAATTAGAGTAAGGATTTTTTCCGGAGTAAGACCTGAACACATGGCCACCACGGTGTTACTGTTTATAAAAAACGTAAAGATGTACACTATAATGCTACTGTGCTATGTACACCGTGTTTCACCGCACTAATTACCCATTAGCACGAGAGCAAATTGGCTTAGAAATTATTAATTTGAACCAAATTGAAGTAGATAAATCTCCCTCTCCCGGCACAGGGCCTGCAAGAGGTCTGATTACTTTCTCCGACTGCCCCTAATGAACGCCTCGCTGGTGTAATGGCCGCAATTACGACCGGCGCTGCACGGGCCTAATTATTCCCCATTGGCCTTATTCTCGCACGTCACCCCAACTTTACGGGTCCAGACGCAAGCATGCAAAATTAATGTTGACTCGATCTTAAAGACCAGGCCCCGCGCTGTAGGGGAGTCCGGCTGAGGTCGTGCTCCTCTCCTCTTCAAGGAGTGCTGGGGGCAGGCTGTAATTGTACGGGAGCTGCGGGCTAAGGAGAAAGTGACGTGAACGCAGTGCACACGAGGTGGTCTGCTTGCATTAATTTAACTTCATGCGGTGCTTGTGATTGAGATTGGCCCTAGGGAAGCATGGTGATGATTCCACGAAGCATGCAAAAAATTTTGGAATACGAGCTAAATTCAGAAAAGCGATTTAGGATAGAAAAACTAAGGTTTGTATATAATAACTTGATAGCTTTATAATTTAATTTGTTTTAAATTAAGTTAATTTGCTTGATTAAGTCACATAATTATTTCTTACTTACAAGGGGAGGGAGAAGGGAGGATTTAATTCGACGTTTATCGCATCAAGTTGGGTTTAAATGCGACCTAACTGTGCTATGATTTGACCCACGAACCAGTTCCCATATTAAAATAATTTTACTTCAAATATGTATTTCCATACTGATCCCATGGACTTGTTTTTCTCACTACAGCAACAGGAATGGAATAGCGTGAATAGATACAATGATTTTAAGCTCACTTACAAGAAGAGAGCACGTGTAGTGATTCTTATTAAGTATTTTCATCGCATAGGTACAAGCAGAAAATAAATTCCTAGGTTTCTACCGTTGCCTCAGAGTGAAAACCGAACCTCTGACTGCGCATCGCTATTGCAGGGACGCTCTCCACTTTCCTGGGTGGAGCAGAGTAAAAGTTAATTTTACCGCCATTAAAAAGAGAGGTAGTTCGTTCCGTTACAGTTGAAAGAATGTAAAAGCGTTTACTTGTTTTTCGCGTTAATTCACACTGCAGAAGGACGTGTAACTTCATTTAATTTTTGACGCAGAGGCCCGTAAGACCGACCGTCTTCCTTTCATGCTTTGCATTACCCAGAAGGTAGTGTACTACACTCAAGCCTTGGGTTGTAAGCGCCCGAGCGGAGTGTTGTTAAGAAATAGTGAGTCGCAACTGAAAACCTACGACTGCAGTAAGCCCCAACTACACACAATATTGTTCTTATAACATGTACTGTATTTGCTGGTGCGGTGCAAGCGAACTCGCTTAAAATGCACTCCTATTTCTTAAGGGCTTACGGAGAAATTAGATTGTACTGCACAAGGCAGATATTAGTGTATACCATACAATATACAAATATAGAAATCATATCACAAAAATAATAACTGTAAGGTCCCATGCTTATAATTCTTTTTAGTTAAAAAGGGAAAAATCACTTTCAAATGTTTTTTTTTCAACACATCTATTCTATTATTGGAAGAAATTACACAATATCCTCACACTAGAATCACGTGGTTCATTCTCCTCCAATGAAAATCAGGTAGAAAACGAAAACTACATTCGAAAGACAGAGTACGAAGAAAGAAGAAAGTAGTGTAAATGAATTTCTTGTTCACAACCGTGATCATTTTACGATCTGGACGAAGAACACGCCCCTGCCGCACAGACGTGTAGTAAAGAAAACGGTCACAGAGCTCAGGACGCCCGCATAAGGCGGTCATTGTGCCCACTGCCCCAGAGGCAGGGAGTACTATCCTCCTGCTCTGATGCCGCTGGTTGTGGGGCACCAGCGAGCTCCCGAGCCGTGGGAGATAAGGTCGCTGCATGAAAAGCGCGTTCTTAAGTCACTGAGATGAAGGGAAACTTGGATATGACGAGGGGCACACGCACAGCATTTGCTGAATAGTAGATCTTCCAAGCAGATATGCGTATCTAGATGGTATAAAAGTATATATAGTTGACGCATCAATTGGCTTCGTTCCAACTGACTTAAGAACAATTAGGGTACCTGAATAACTTCAACTTGGCTAATCTCAGTGTGTGATTCCAAAAATGACAGTTGAATCGCTTTTTTGGGCAAGTAAGTGCTTCAGGCTTTTTAAAACATTGTGTGATGTTGCTTGAAGATACGGCATTATTGGACCCCTTCTCCCCTGTTTTAGTCCGTTGATGCGAGAGTCAACTGAGGTTTCAACAACTTCAGCTGTTGAATCTGATGATGTAACATGTGCTGCAAAACCTGTGAAATACTCCAGGTTCATAAAATATAAATTTAGCAAAAGAAGTCATAGTGAAACCTTTGATCAAAATCAATTACGTATTAATATTTTGAAAGATATACGTGACCAATAAAGATCACTTCATCCTCAGTATTAAAATACAAAGCCAAACAAAAAGAGGATCACTAGCCCTCTCATTTGAGCATAAGTTCTTTAGTATAGCGCGCTATTCGCCGTCAATAGGAAATAATTGAATAATTATTTACTAATTTTAAAAGTAAATTAACAGATTCTCATAATAAGTCAGCTAAATCCTTTGTAGGAGACTCAGAACGCTTCACAAGAAACTTGAACGCAATTAAATTAGGAATACTTCCTCGCAAAATCTCCTAGAAAAAAGCACAAAGTCTCATCAACTCGCAAGGAGAGACGACTTCCTTCAGCACATCATTAAATGAGGTAATTATCCAGCGTTGGAGCCCAACTCTTCCAAGTGTTCATCAAATCCAGCATGCCGTAATGGCACCAGTGCTCGTCGATCACTAGAGGTCCGCCTATCGAGACACAAGGGATTTACAAGCGCGATTATCTGAGATGCGCAATCGGGTGAACGGTAAAATTTCACCTAAACGGTGCGCGATATGGGACGAAGTGCGCTCGTAAACTAAGTTGCTCCATTTCATGAAACATTAGAGACGATTTAAGGAGTAATGAGAGCAAGATTCCATCCCCGCCGTGTCTCAGAGTAAGTTCGAATATAAACAGGGGCACGATGGTAAAACATTAGCTTAGAAAGAGTTCTTGCTAATGTGAGCATTCCTGGTAGAAACCGAGTACAGAAAAACTATTTTACAAGTGTTTGACTACCATATCTACCATTCTGCATCATAATTTTCTATTTATGATAGCGCACGAAAAGAAAGCGTCCGCTGCGAAAATCACTGTAGTTTGGGAAAATTGATCTCCATATAAATCATGTATTCTAAACGTTACATAAGAGAAAAACAACAAATCAACAAGTATGAAGCAAGAAGACTAACTTTAGCCTTTACCCATGAAATGGATACACGTAAGAGTAAGAGAAGGTTCGTATATACTTGCTAGTCATCCAAATATGTACAATTTCTCGTAGCTACCCGCATACTGCTGTCCACGCGCGGTGTATTAAAATGCCCAAGTGGTAAAAGAATGCTGGCGGCAGGAGCTGAGCAAAGCTTGCTCAACTGATTCAATTCAAAGTAATGCTCTTAATTGGAGGCTGAGTGCAGCGCACGCGGCCGCCTCCCCGCCTCCTCCGCGGTTCAGGCAAAACGCACCTTCAACTCTTCATACCCTCAGCAGGACGCGATGTAAGGTCATATGCGCATAGATTTGAAAAGGAATCGTACGATATGTAGGATTTCGATCCGAATGATGCTCAATTTTGGGCGACCAAGATTGAGTCTTCAGGATAAATTTTTAACGCAGTGACTTATTACGAAAGGCCTATGCGTCCAACAGAGAGGGCCATAGTGCATGTACATTTGAGAATGATTGGGGAAATGAAAATAGAAACAGATGGCATTTCCTCCTCAATTAGGGGATGCGGTTATGGAAAACAATGTTTCTCCGACTGTTCTACTGGGTACGAAAAACAGGAGTCCCGAAGACCTAGCTCGAGCCGACGTACGCTAACAGCTCCCCTTAGAGATGCTAGTCCCCATATCATACGATAGATGAATCAAACTAGCTCAACTCTATTGCCCATGGTTTATCTTGGACTTCCTGAGGGGTTGCACAAAATGTAAGCCCTGCTGCCTCTTCCTAGATTCATACTCGCATACGAATGTAATTTACGACTAAGTCGAGTAAGATTTCATTTTAAAATAGGCAAAGGTACATAAAATAGTGCAAAAGTAGAGGGGAAAGCTAGCATAAACAACACAACACAAGATAGGCAGTAGGGTCCTGTAGTAAATATTAATACCCAAATTTGAGTTAAGTCAGAAGTTACACCAAGGCAGTAGAAAAGAACCATTCACTTCAACGAACTTTGAATAAAATTAGCAACGTCCGAGTGCGTAATAAGGACGCAGTCTACAGACGTTCACACATGCAGGAGCTCAGCGACTACATCGCCTCGTAGCGACTGAAGACGAGCCTTCTCACCGAGGGTTGGCTAATGAGTTGCGCGACATCTTCAGTGAGACCAAGAAGCCTAATTAGATGAAAAGCCTTGTTAGCAGTTTTCTCTCACCCTTTCGGTTAATGGTACAGCTAGGTCAAGATGATCTGAATTTATGTGATAGTGTACGTTTTCTTTTTCAAATGATAATTACTAACCTGTCCCGACTGACGTTCAGCAGCAATGTTCACATGGGGTTTTAACGTAAAAAAAATTATTTCCCTCGTAACAAAAAAAAATTGCTCATATCTCAGTTCTGAACACATCGACAGAGCATCAAATTTTGTAGACAATGAGGACAAAAGGAATACAGAGAATGACTCGTGTACTTTAAGGAGCACTTCCTGCACCTTGACATTTTTATGCTCCTACGTGTTTTTTCCCTTTTAATTCGAGCAGTCCACATAGCAATATGATATTTTTTCGTTCTACTCGAATGTGGTTCTGTATTTAACTTGTTCAGGCAACAATGATATGTACATCATAGGCACTCAAGATAATCATGCATAACCTAACCCAAAGCCAGTCATATAATTACATCGCTAACAACTGAAGGACATTTGTGCCCACGTCATGAAAAGATCGTGGCCTAGCATTGGCTTAGCTTTACCGCTTTTCATTCGAATTGTAAAATATCGTTCCCCAGCAGAACAATTCACGGTATACTCAAATTAGCATTACGTGAATGGAAAAAACTACCATTTATGTTACACTTAAGTTTTGAAAGTTGGCAATTTACATCATTTTCCGCGGATAAAGTAGGATATACAATTAATAAGCTAGCTATTAATTAATTTTTGCACTAGAGGTATCTTTTTCAACAAATTCTATGTGACCATTGAAATGATGACAGGTTAAGAAGTGCGGATATAATCCACGTTTCAAATTAATCACATAAAACACCTGATTAGACAAAGTCATTTTATAAAAAGAGCATATAAAGCTGAGAAAGAGGCTTCCCAGTTCTCTCGCCCCCGTGGTTTTGCAGTTGCCACAAAAAGAGTAAGACCAACTAGAGTATTCCTATCCTAAATACCTGAATAGACCAGCACAAGTATTCGTTCTCATGCATCTTCACTCGCTCGATCGAAAAGAGTCGATGCAACTAATGAAATAATGCGGGAAATCTTAACCCCACTATATAAACATACGTAGAAATCGTATGCGTACGGTAAGGATACCAATGTCGTGCAGAAGATTGAGAAAACATTCTAATTAAATATTGTAGTAAACTTTATATTATTCAACAGAACTAGGTGCTGAGAAATACATAGACAATGAATATTTTCAATCTTAATTTAGCTTTTGAGCAAACTACCGCTCATCCGAACTTTAAAATTTTGTGCAAGCAATGAATTGGAAAAGGTTACGTTAGCTTATTTAATTATTAGAGAAATTGAATTTGTACAAATACATAACCACAAAATATTTCGAGGCACATTTCCCAAAGTTCATTTAGCAACTATGAATTTGTACGAAGAAACATACACCTTCTACATGCCCTTTCACATTTCATTTTTCCTTATTCTAGTGTATGTACCGTCGGTCGCTGACACTATATCTCCAACCAAAATGTTACACGCTTCACACCAAGTACGAACTTCTACCAGCGTTTGATGTAATTACCTCGAACAATGAAGATTTCTGAGCCAAATTAACGCGCATCAGCAGTGTTTGTGATACCAAAACGAGCAATCCCGGACACGCACGCCAGCTACCTTATGCCTTAGGCTGGTTTAGGATGGGTGTTCGTAAGCATTAACGCTCATATGGTATGTCTGATTGACAGTGACCCGAGAGAAAAAGAGAATGATTTTACGAAGCCTTGCATAAATTTCATGCAAGCTTCCCACCCCGCAAAACCCGACACGGCAGACCAGATGGGCACCAACTCTGTAGCCTCACACACGAGCAAAAGTTTTGGGTCTTTCATCAAGATAAGGCTTGAGCAAGACTGTCAGGATCAAGCAGGCGGAGAGAGATTTAACTTCGTCCTTAAGGCGCAAGCTGCTTATCCCACCGATGTCTGGTCTTCTGATGTGCATGTACTTTAAATGGAGAAACTATTCATATGCATCGAACAGGAGCCTTTTCACGTCTTCCTTAAGATGTTGGGTGGATAAAGTAAACGTTGTTATCATTCAATTTCCTAAATGAAGCCTTTACATTCAATTCAGTCTAGCCAGCTCAGAATCTGAAACCCGAATTGATCCAATCTTCAAAGGGTAATTACTTTTCCGCGTTTCACATGCAGAATTTAGTACGCAACAGAAATTATTCTAAAAACATTCGCAACATAAGACCACGATAATTATGAGCAAGATTTTATTTATACAGCCTGTCTGTGTATCCGACACCCCAAATTATTTCACAATTGAACGCCGAAATTAGAGACGCAAATTCGTAGCTCAAAACGCTGCTGAAAAGTAATACCGAACCCAAATTCAAACAACATTACATCTGAGCCGCCACCACAGAGATTGAGTTATGACTCGGGCCCGCCGTGCAATAGAGATGAATCCGCGGCGCGTGATACTCGAGTCTAATGTGGCAGTCGGCACATCCTCGGGGCTAGCATCCAATATGACCTCAGCAGCACCGTTAGAGACACGGGCGTAAAACGAGGATATCAAGGTGTGGGGCACGAAGTTACGGCGTACGAGGCTCATGAGGAATGGTGCGCCGGGCAAGGAGAAGTATAATTTCACTTAGAATGCAGCCGGTCATCGATGGTTCTGTTCATTACATAAGGCTTTACACATCGAATTCAAACCGATTCTCTACGTGCACTGTATGAAAATCGATACGATTGTTAAGACTGACGAAGCTATGAACCGTCGAGAATATTCTGGATTGAAGTACAACTTTTTCAGGCTTCCTGAACAAAAGTCTAAATTTGAACCTCTTAAGGGCACGTGTCTAATATGAAGTCAATATGTGATAAAGAATATGTAGCATAAGAAGTTGAGTAGATTTATACAGGGCGTGTAAGGTATCTGAGGAGAGTTATATTTTTGTAATTCAAACTAATTCGATAATAGTTAATGTATATTTTATTTCAGAAGATCCCATGGCAGGCACTATTTTAACTAATGAGATGAAAAGACACGCTGTAATAGTGTATAAAAGCGAAACTCAGCAATGTAGAAATTACAGGATTTCTAAAAGTCGCTAGATCTTTCGCTTGCAAAGTTAGATAGGATCTAAATGAAAACAATGGAGATGAATTAGCCACGAGGAAGAGAAAACAGCATTGTCAACCCTCTGACTCACTCAGAACACCCAAGTTTGTCAGGAGAATGCATGGCATGATCGACGAAAATCCTGGGAAGTCACAGCGACATCTTGTCAAAGATCTTCAAGGGTCTGAAGGAGAATAAGGAATGTTGTTCATCGAGACCTCGGATATAAATCATACGTTCTTAGGCGAGGTCAGTTTATGTGGACGAAAAATCACGAGAATCGTTTGCTGCGTGTTTTTTTTCTAAAAGTGCGTAAGGTGTCCTCAGGTACAGTACGAACCATATAGTATCGATGAACGTTGTAGATGGGACGTGAGCGAGGTACTGACGGATTGAATCGACCAGGCATTAACTTCGAAGCCAATATGGAATAAAAAGAAGCACAATTGTTGCTGCATAAAACATTTATTG